>WEIU01004736.1:157036-198006 GCA_013389925.1 Aegithalos caudatus | reverse complement strand
TGGTTCTGTTCTTCCTAAGTATATGTTTGAAACTACAGTGTGAAACTTAAGCAAACCTTAAGAACAGTAGCCACATCATATCAAACTGATCGTGTTTGAAATGACACAAAACAAATGTATCAGAGTCTGCATTATCGGCTGACTGGCTTCATACAAACTTCATTCAGGAGGAAGCCATTTGAGCTTATTCTTATTTTAATGCTAAAAGCATTTGCATTCCAAGCACTGAGAGGAAAACTCTAGTACCACTGAGAATTTGAGTATACTGAGGGTTTGAGATAATTTTATTCTTCTTTGGATTTAATTTTCACTCAAGCCTGGTCAGTTTTTTCCTTGTTGATGCTACTTTATTATCCAGCAATGGCTTTTCATTTTTTTATGAACTTCTGACCTGATTAGTTCCAGTGTTACATATTCTTTTCATGGGTTTTTTGGCCTATATTACTGTATTACTAAGTTACCTACATAAATAATTACCCTATTTTACTCCTATTATCTTTGTCATGTTTGGGTGGAAAATCTTAAGTAGAGTGGCAGAAGCAGCCTGCTCTGCAGAAATTACAGCACTGTATTCAACTATACTAGCATAATAAAGTGCAGGTTCAGAGCAATCTGCCAAAATCTGTAACTCCTATCCTTATGTCTAGGCAGTCTGTTATGGCTGTACACTTCAGAAAGACAAACGGCCTTTCCTTTTTCTCTTTGCAGAGATGTCCAGCCAGCTGGAGACTTATTGTGCCCTCTGGGCTGCTCTCTATTTGTCTTAATGGTTTCTGTTAAGATTGTTTTGTTTTTAATGAGCTTTAAAAGTTTGACATGTTGGAGTTTTTAATTTCATTTTGAAATTTTTTTTAATTACATATATAAAGATCATCTGAGGGAGTTGCATGAAAGAAACAACAGAGTGAAAGACTAGTTCACAAGTAATTTTTCTTCAAGAAAAACCTTTGATGATTATTCTCCATTGAACAATCAAATTTTGCAGGACACAGGGGAGCCAGTGCATGCAGCATATCAAGGCAATGGAATATCTGGAAATATCTTTTTCTTTAACATTTAAAGGGAAATAATGCTCATAAAGATGCTTACAAAATATTGAGGTCAACTACATTTGGGAAGATAATGAACACGCACTGACAAAAGGTAATAGCAGGTGGAGATTCAGTATTGGGGTTTATTGTAAAAACACACTCTCCCAGGTGTATTCAGATGACTTTCAAGCTGATTTCTATGGTGAATACAATTATTTGTGTTGATGAGGATTTTAACCTGGAAAACCTCATTTAAAAGCACAGATGTCTGGTTGTGGTTGCTGTTGGTATCCAGTGTGCTATCCTCAACTAACTCTCATTGACAAGAGAAGCCTGATGCACCTGAAAAAGTGTTTGCTGTTGTCAGAAAAAGTCTTCCAACTTTGATAAAATTATGCTTAGGTGAAACTCCTGTTTATGATGACACCATAATTTTCATCAGAGTTGATTTATAATCACAGTATCAGCTTGTTTACACGGGAGATGCTTATTTTAAAACCTACAGCACATCTATATGTGCAATTTAATATGTGTAATGAACAAAGCACAACAATATAAACTATCTTCTAGAGAAGGAAGAAATACTGTTTTCTCCCCCACTGATCTCCCCTTTTCATGAATTGCTGTGAACAAGAGGAACTGGAATTGTCTCTGGTATAAGATTCAGCTGTGACATGAGACAAGAGCACTTAAGTGGTAGGATGCTCTAAGACCTGTGTGAATATGATGCTATTTTTTGAAGATTACCAGGATCTGAGATTTTGAGGAAACATACATTGTGCCTAGTTTCACTGGATCAAAGCTTTTTCACTCCTTGGAGAAGTCAGAAGCAAGGCAACAAAGTGTCTTCCCCCTGCTTTGCTTTTGTTCATGCTCTCTAGAAGAAAAGGTGTTGATTCAACTGTCTAGTTTGCAGCCAAATAAAGAGCTGCACATTACCAAAACCATCAAAGGGGATTTCCAGTACAAATTTGCAATTTCAACAGCTCTTCATTTTGGGAAATGGGCTTTTTGCTGATGAGCTGAACCAAATCGTATCTTTTTTTTTTTTTTTTTTTTTTTTTTTTTTTTTTTTTTTTTTTTTTTTTTTTTNTTTTTTTTTTTTTTGTATGTGTTTAAGGAGGTTTATTCCATGGTTTACTGGGAGAACTTTGACAGAAAATATGTAAAAATATGTAATTGTTCAGCGACTCTCAGTATGCCTTTTCTCCTCATCAAGTCACAACTATTTTCATAGAATTTCTATTTCCCAAAGCCTGTGAACCATAAAGATAACAATCTCACTGAAAATTTGAAAGACCATGAAGTGTATACAAAATAGGAGCTCAGAATGAAGAAGATTTCCTGGAATAAACACTGATAGCATAATAAAGCAAAATCATTGGTGATTTCTGGAATACTCATCCCTTGTACATTGTCGTACCTTAATACATTAAAATTAATATATTATTTTAGATTTAATAATATATGCTTGTGTACTTGCCAATGCAAACTATTGTGTATATGGAAAGTATTCTTGAACACAGAATTTACCACTTTAACAAGCCCCAAAAACTTAGGGATTTTTACATTGTGCTTGGTTTACAAAGCTGAATTGTGGCAGTTTCACTTTTGACCTGATTTTGAGAAATGAAATTAGAGAATCTTAGACCAAAGGAAGACAATTTAAAACTTTTGGAAGAAAGAAACAATAAAAACAAACAAACAAACAAACAAAAAAAAATAATTTAAACTACACTCACATAAAAAAGACTATTGACAAATAGAACACAAAAACACATACACACACACACAAGAATAAAAATAGATGCAATCACTGCAAAATAATTTAAATGGAAATATTTACTAAGGGCATTGGAAGGCCAACAGTCAAATTATGTAATATGAGGTATATTTAAGTCTCCTAGTATAAGGACAATTCTTGGTTCAGTAGACTGTCTTGATGAATTCCCTAAATTCCCTATTTAGTGTTATTCTGCTATTATCTCCTAATTTAGTTAACTTAGATTTGCAATCTGATTTCACCAGAAATATGCAGAAATAGTGTAATTCATAAAATATGATCTCTCGATTAAAGAGGAGAGATGCATTCCTTAGCTAATTCTTCTGGGTAGAAGCAAATTTTTAAAATCAAAATCTGTTCATAAACACAAATAACCGAGGGGGTCTGCAAGCATATTTCTGTGATCTTCTAACTACATATATCCTGATATGGAAAGCAGATGACTAAGACTGTATGTAAAGTAGAAGATTTAGCCTCTTTGCACTTTCAAACCAGCAGTGGGGTAAGAGAGAGGTTCTGAAGTAGAAGTTAAATCATGCAAACCAGGATGCTCAAAACTCACAGTCTCTGAAACCTTTCTGCCATGCTGAGGGCCAAATTTAGGCAGAAAAGCTGCAATGCATAGTTGAGAAAATGGGATAGGGTCTGATTTACTGGGAACAAGAGGAGAAAGAAAACACCACCAAAAAAAAAAAATCAAGCAGAAATCCAAACGCAACCCAACCCAATGAAAAAAGTCCACTAAACAAAATCAACAATAACAACAAAGGAAAAATAATCCAAAGCAAAATAACTTAGAAACACAGGGAGTCTATGCAAGAAGGGAATAAAGGCTTCATATAAAACAAAGTGAAAACCAGCTGCTAATGCTTTGTATGAAAATGCTACAGGGGACATTTTTAGGGGGAAAACAATAAAGAAGGATGTAAGAAAAACATCAAACATGAAGGAAACCACCACTTGAGATGATGGACCCTCTAGGAATTAAATCAAAACCATTCTTGTAAATTTTGGTAAACAGGGTGGTCAAAGCATGACATTTTTGCAGGTGATGTAGAGCGTATTTGAAGACATCGTATCAGAAGCTCTCATCAGACATATGCCTTCTGCCCTAAAAGAATAAAATTAGGGCAGTTAAACTGAATCAGAGTCATAAAATGCACTAGGTTGGAATGGACCTTAAAGATCTTCTAGTTCCAACCTCGCTGTAGTAGTCAGGAACACCTTCCAGTAGACCAGGTGGAAGAGTTCAGTGGACTCAAAGATTCTTCCAACTTGGTTTTGGTTGAATGGGCAGAGAAATTCTTAAGAACAAAAAGGCTGCCTTCATAAACATGAGGTTCTGTCCCACTGAGTGTCTCAGACAAGGTCATAAGCACTGGCAGGTTAAATGCAAATGTATGCCAAACTAGGCTTTGAGAAGAAAAAAAAAAAAAAAAAATTGCAAAGACATAAAAAGTAATAATAAATTCTTTCTCCAACACATCAGGAGCAGAAAGCTTGCCAGAGAAGTGTGAGAGCCAATAGATAAGCAAGGCATAAAAGCATTTGCACATACAAACTTAGGGAAGTTTCCATGCTGAAACTCTTCTTTTTAGAGGAGGTGTTAGAGAATCTGTCACAAACTGAAGTGTTAGTGGAACAGATTATAGAACAAATTGACAGAATACTCAAACCACCAGAACTGGATGGCACCTGCCCAAGTTCTAATGGAATGCAAACGTGAAATGGCTGAACTATATAAATTCATAGCCAGACTCACTTAAAAATTCTCGCTTAAAGCCACTTAGGTATAAGGTGGCAATGGGAAGGGCAAAGAAGACTTTTTAAAAAGTCTAAAGATCTGAGTTTTACAACAGTTTCAGCATGATGAATGATTAAGTAGATCAGCACTACCCTGCTTGGAAAAGAGGCAACTGCCATCATGCTGTGAAGAAAGGAGCACATTACAGAAAGTACTGAAAGTTTGTTATCATTTTTCTAATGCTTGAATGAGCAAATATCAAATTAAACTAATTTGTGTCAGGTTCAAAAGAAAAAAAATTCAAACAATCTTTACTTTAGTTGTGAACCCTTTCATCATAAAGCTGGGCTTTTTTGTTTGTTTGTTTTGGGTTTTTTTTGTTCCAGATTTGACTTTTGTCCAGTTGGGAAGATTTTTGTTTCCTAATTGGAAAAATCTCATGTGAGAACAAAGAAAAAGACTGGGGGCTAGGAGGAGAATAATTCATGTGTTTTAAATGAAGAGGAGATCACTGAAGGAGGATGTAAGTTTTCAAGTACCTAAAAGGCTATTGCATAGAGTTATGGGACTGTTCTCCATGTCCTCCAAGGACAAAAATGAATAGGTTTCACTCTGCAAACTAATTAATAGCAGGAATACATTTTTAATGGTAGGGAAGCACTAAAAATGAGTCCCTGGAGACCCAGCAGAATCTCTACCCTTGGAAGGCTTTCACCAATCCGACAGGAGTGTTGGGTGATTATAAACTGACAGGAGGACAGTCTACATTACTTATTGAGGGATATTATAATCTTTCATCTGTTTTGTTGCTATTTTCCTCTCCTCAGAGTAAGAGAAGAAACATTATTTTTCCTTTAACTTTGGCTTATTCTAACAATTCTTTTATTAATTTGAGTTATTAACCAATTTGCCAACTTTCTGTGGTTATCAATGTAACCTATTTCTTCCCAAATCTGAAGAAATATGTGCAAGGTATAGAAATTCTGTAAGATAACAGCTGTCCATGACTGACAGATCTCTAAACCATGCAGAAAAGGGATCCTCCAAACCAATTTAAACAGTAGGGAAGTATATGGTAGTCAGATGAATGTTTTGACTGGCTGATTGTTGTATTATCTACACAATGACTTCAAGGTACTTTGATAATGTAGTCCAAAAATTTCCATGCAAAGATCTTCAACCCAAAACTAAGTGCAGTATGTCAATCAAATAGCAATAAATCAATTATATTCCATCTGTTTTCTTACCCCAGGACTTCCATTTCTCCATTAGTCCATCTCAGGTAGGGCCATGTGGTGCTCTAAAGCAATGAGCACATGCTTAATACACCAGTTTTAAAAAGAAGCTAGCAACATAAGAAGAACATTTTGATCAAAGCATTTAAAATTTTGGCCTGAGATATTTTTTTTAATGCCAAAAATTGTTTCTTAATTTAGGCCCTTAAAAGACATAGATTTTCTTTCCAATATCCTGGATTTGACAGACAGTGGAAGACACCCATAGGATATGTGGGTGCTGGATGTGAAGCCAGACCAGACACTTCCAAGATAGGTGTCTAAATATGGATTAAACTGCCTCTCTTGAGGCACCCAAATTTGAAAATGATTGGCTGCAATCCCCACTGAAGCAGCTAACACAGTTCTCTACATGAACTGCATGCCAAGGTTCTAGTAGCAATTGTTTTAACTGGAAAGAGTTCAGTTTTCATTTTTCTGAGAGAAAACTGGCCAGTCCCAATTATGGAAACAAATCTTCAGCATAAAACTTTTAAAAAACACAGAAATTCTCCTGGGGAACTTACTAGCAGGGCAAAACTAGCTTTTCCAGAAGAGCTGACAGTTGTTTACATTTTAATGTGGAAGAATCCAGCAAGTCTGCAAGTTTATTTTTAGTAGCTGTAAACTGAGTTATTTAACTCCTTTTTTTCTGTGACTGGAGCTGAGAACATAAAAAGATTAACACAATGGCCAACTGGTGCCTGAGCTTATGCTAGATCTCAGATAATGATAAATACTGTGTTAATAAGAAAGCAGTGGGATTCTTTCACATTATATTTCTTGTGATGCCTCATCTAAATATTTGCAATTTGACAGCCTCTGTGCTTAGAATAGATCTGGTTGCCACATAAAATGCTGGGCTGCCATCACAGAGAAGGATGAATCTGCTTCCTTCCTTGTGGAGCTAATCTGGCAAAGAATATTTTGTTACCAGTGTCCTGGCTTCATCACTGG
Source organism: Aegithalos caudatus (assembly GCA_013389925.1). Taxonomy (NCBI): domain Eukaryota; kingdom Metazoa; phylum Chordata; class Aves; order Passeriformes; family Aegithalidae; genus Aegithalos; species Aegithalos caudatus. Next base: position 191,217 of record WEIU01004736.1, on the reverse strand, counting down.
AGCACAAGTCCTGCCAGATCCAGCGATGAAAGCTGTGGCAGCTGCTCTCTCAGGGCTGTGAGTGAGCTAGCAAAAGCCAAAAGTAATCCAAGCTTCCCTGCAATAGAATTATGAGAGACCTCCTTGGCTCAGTGTCCCCAGGGTGCAGAACTGTGGCTGCTGCTCCCCAGCACGGTCCTAGGGAAACCACCCCAGGCAGCTTGAGCTGCTCCCTGCTCCCAGGAAAGGCAGCAGTTCAACACTGCTACTGCTAGTCCTGGGTGCTTGTCAGGAAAGGGACTTTGCTGCACTAAATTAGTTCCTTTCTAAGTGTGAAGCAACCTCCTGTAAGACAGCAAGTTTGCAAAGCTGGTGTAGAACTGGAATTCTGGTGTAAAATCAGAATTGCCTCAATTATAAATCAATCCAGTCACAGGAGCTCAGTTGGGAGATCATGTTTTCTAAAAGAACAAAGCTGCTTTTTCCTCCAAAGTCACCATCAGGGATTGCATCCAGGGAGCAGTCAGAACAGTGGGTGTAAAAATCATTTCACAAAGGAACCATACCAGGAAAATGTGTTAATGTAGGCATAAAAGGAGAAATATTTTTAAATGGTGCACATTGAGGAAGATAAACCATCACTATACTATCATGTGTATAAGGTCAAAAAAATAGCTCTAACCAAAAGAAGATGAGAGGCAGTCACATAACTTAAAATGGATGGCCAGTACCTGCATGGTTTGGCTTCTGTTCTTTAACTAAGATGCAGACTTCTGCCCTTTTCTCTGAAATATGTATTCAACTTCAGAGTCTGTTTCTGCATATATCTCCAAAGTCATGCAATTTAATTAGCTAGCCTCCAAGGGGGCTGGAAAAATATTTATGAAATACTTGCAGATGCTTTTGATCTGGGAGGCACAGCAGAAGGGCAAAGCAGTATTTACACAGGGTTTGACAAGAATTGCAAGCAAACTTTGTGTTTGGTTTTAAAGGGAAAGCTGAATTACAGTGCAAAGCATTGAACTATTCTGGCAGAAAGCACAGAAAGATATCTAGCATATTTGGTAACCAAACCCTTTATTGACACAGACCTTATAGGTCTTCCACATTTCTTACTGTTATGACCAAATCTATTCAAAGTTTGTCTGAAAGAAATGTTTTCTGTAATCATGCTTATGTTAGGATAAAACCTCTAATATGTCACTGGTTCTGTACACATTATCACATAAGGATTCTGCAGGGAATTTTGTATTGCATATCTTATACAGCCTATTAAAAGCAAGGAGGACAATTTGGATAGATCAGTCATCTTCTTATCTCACTAACACAAAGCTGTTATTGGTGAGACCCATATCAATCAAGAAATTCCTGAATTACTGCTCTATGAGAGAAGTTAATATTAACAGGCTAATGTTATCTGTGTATTTCTCTGTTCTTTTCTCATGCATTCTGAACAACAAAAGAGTAGGCAAACTGTTGTTAAAGATCGAATATTAATCCACTGTGGCATGTGAAATTTGGACAAGGAACTATACAGTATTTTCTGAGGTTTTCTTTGTCTCTGAACTTAATAATGAGATATGAAAGACCTATAAACCTGAGTTAAGATTTTTCCGATAAATTCAGTTTTCTTTCTTTCCCCGTTTAGCAAAAAAACCACTGCCAGTTGTTGGTATTGCCAACAGTTATGAGTTGAAGAGTTCAACATAGTTAGACATACTGCAACATCACTCATAACTCTTGCCAGGTCTTTGCACTGTCATTTTAGTCCCAGAGTCTTGTCTATTGCCCTATATAAGTGGATTCCTACAGATCTTCAATTGGCAGTGACCTTCCCACAGCTTAAGGAAGGGGGCTGATGGATATTAACTCTGAAATTAGAAAAAGCTGTATTTGGTAATAATAAATTACTTGCCTAAAATAACAGTGCATCCAACTGTTGTTCCAAACTGATGTTCACCCCATGTTAGATCATGCACATCCATGTAAGCCCAACTCTTCCATATAGTCTGAAAGGAGGGCAGACTTGTCCCTAAAGTTTGGAAATCTCTGGTCTTATTTGGTGAAAAGCCCTCATATAGCAAAGTATCAGTATTGAGATTTTAGAGTGAAAAAGGAAAGGGGGCTGTATTTTTGTGTAGCACAAGAGTGAAGTTTTAATTGGAAGGAAAGGCTGCTATAAGCATCACCAAGTTTAAATTATAGCAAGTGTAAATCTTCATCTTTTTTAATACTTCATCCCTCAAACTTCAGTTGAGGAGCTTCAAAACAAGCATGTTGTAGGATGGATTCAATAATCACCTCCAGTCAAAGGATTTCTGCCTGTGAAGAGCAGTTCAAAAGGATTTACTGTGTAATACCCATTTAGACATATCACCAACCTGACCTCACAGGACATCACAGTCAGTAAGAAAGCTTCTTTGTAGGATTTAGAAAACTTTCTGATTGAAATATTTTGTATTTTCTTTACTGAAGATTAACTAAATTCAGAATACAGGCAAGTGTTTATACATCAAATGCAAAAAAATACTGTTCCCAAATGATTGAGGTAACTTTTCTTCAGAAAAGGACAAGAAGGACACTGTGTTTGTGGGAGCTGTGCATAGTAAAATTACTTGTTTAAATTGGAAAGAGTTCCAGGGTCTCCCTAACATGCTAATAATGGGTGACAAATAGTAAGCTATTCAATTCTTTAAAAAACCCCCAACCTGACAGATAGAATCTATGTGATTTAAATTAGGTTTGATCCAATAATGAAAAAAATGACAGTGCCAACTGTCAAATGCAAAGCTGCCATTCCTGGTAGAAAAAAATCTCTTGTCTGATGCTAACTTAGGCAGCACTAAAAGATACTTATTGTTTGGAATGCAAATTTAGCAGAATAAAATAAAATGGGAACATTACCATGTAAGTGAACAATTTAGGATTTATCAAAGGACTCTTTAAATGTCAAGGTAATGAGAAAAAAATTACTAGAATATGGATAAACTTTCTCATTGTATAGGAAATCTTATTATCTCAGAAAATACTGCAAATACACAAGATAAGAGCTATCAAACTAATTCTGTACTCTTTTTATGCAAGAGCACCATTCTCTACATTCATAACTGTTTAATGTCTAATTATTGTCTTTTACAACTCATGTATTTTTTAAGATTAAATCACTTGAGCCATATAAAGGTCCTGAGATTAACCTTCTGCTACTTAGTGCACAGCATGTCCCTCAAAATAGAGTAAAACAGTCAGAAGTTGGTAGTCAGGATGTATTTAAGCATACACTCAGTTTGTGGAAGAGGAAAAGTAAGCAATTGTAGAAAAATTTGCTGGGAGATACAAGAAATTTAACATTTATCTGTTCCAAAATCTAAATACCCACAGCAGGGAAGCAATAGTTGAAATGGGGGAGGAGGATTACTACTGCATGATTTTGACTGGCTGGTTAGAAAAGTGTATAAGAAAAAAAAAAAAATGGAATATGAAAGAGGGCAATATTTAGATGTTGAGATCACAAGTGGGTGTCTCAGCAGACTCAGGTAATCCCCTGGGAAAAAAATATATGGACTCCTAGTGTGAAGGGCTGTAAAACCTATAGAAGTGGTTTTCTGCCAGAAAGAATTTTTGCTCCTTTTCACCTCTGTTTGCTGGTCTAAAGATTTTAGTTCTATCCCTAAATCTTGCCAATTCCTCCCCTTTTACTGCTTCTATATATCAAAGTCACTCCATTCCCACACTGTATCAGGCAAGCACTGTGTGCAGCAAGACTTCCACTTTGCTGGGCAGTGCAGACAACTGCACAAATCCTATGTAGTCTTGCTTCATTTTGCATAAAGCCACTGGTTAAAGACCATAAATGCTATAATGGTGAAATTAATATTTCAGCTGTACCCACTGACATATATATACTTTCTGGTGCAGATATTGTTAATAGAATAAAAGGCAGCAAGTGGCTACTCACATAGGAACTGAAACCAGTGATATTTTTATTAGGCAGGCAATATTCTATTTTGAAATTCAGTGGTTCAAATTATATTGCAAACTGGGCCTCTTTGGAGATTTTTTTATTAAAATATCACATGCAATTATTTTGCTATTTTCCTGGTCCTCTCTTAAATTTCTCCATGGACACAACTGACAGGCCTGTGTGCCACAACAATCCTCCTAATGAGTATTAGAAAATTATATTCCTAAATAGCTTAGTCTCTCTAATGTAACTTGCAGTAGGGTTGGCTTTTATTTTGAGTACAGTGAGATGCAAAGGGTATAAATAAAAGTCAGAGGAAAAAAGATATGCCAATGAAAATCAATTATGGGCCTCAGACTTTCCCTTAACTCCCAAAATCCTGAGTGGTGGTGTTCTTCAAGGCTCTGAAGGCTCCACTGGGAGCTTTACTGTGTAAGGCACTACATCAACATGTAAAGAGACAGTTCCTGCCCTGGAGGGCTTGTCTGTTTAACCAAATTAAATAAAACTTGCATTCCCTTTAATGTGACCTTTCTTCCTTTCTTCATTTTAAATGGCTGTGCAATATACCATGCTGGAGACAAGTTCTCTGTGATATTTTTATTTTGAATCAATGTTTCAGTGAAGTATTGTGTTTTGGGTCTTAGGAAAGAAAGAAATTCTTAACCAATACATACTACACAAATTTTTCATGGCCCTATAGTAAGTAATAGTGTCATATGCTGACACATATACCAAGTAGTTTTATTTTTGTTTAAATACATGGACAAAAATCAAGGTTTTTCTGAAACAGAACAAACATCATTCACTCTTTTCTGTGTCTCTCAGTGACACAGGAGAAGCAAAATTACTTCAGCAGAAGTGGTTTGCTTGCCATTCCAATCCCTCTGCTTCACTAAAAGGGCAGGAGGCGTCTTTCAGACATCAAAGTGCAGGTATGGTGTTACTTCTCCAAGGGAAGGTGAACAAACTTTCACAGAATGTCTTACATGGACATTTTAGAAAGGGAGAGGCCACAAGGGAGATGACAGTGGAAGCATAATTACTGCACACAAACTCTCCTGCTCACTTTTGTGCAGTGAGAGTTGTGCCATGCCCTTCAGCACATACCACACACTGTCAGCAGCTGTGTGCAACAAAGGGGCCACACGTTCTAAGTAAGGTCTTGGTGTCAGAACTGGTATTAATTTCTTCCATTTTTCTGCCCATCAGGAACGTACATCATCTCTATTCTGATTAACAAGGGGGTTTACACAGCCTTGAGGGAGAGTCATGATATAAGAATAAGCACAGCATTAACTGGTAGCTAGAGATAGGGAGTGAAGTAGGAGCCCTGATTTAGGGGGATTATGTGCAGTGTAAATCAGAGCATTATTGAAACCCAGGGGATAAACTAAATCCTGGAATATATACTCTGAAATGTATCTTCTGAAATTTATGTCTCACTGAAATAAAAATAATAAAGAACAGATTCTTTGTACCTAGAGTCCAGTTTAACTCTTTTCCAGCTCCACATTCTAAAAATCCACTCTATCAGGTTTATAAGCATCTCTAGTGTTATATCAAAGATTTTAAGAGGTTAAACTAAAGGCTGCAAATGGAAATTGCAAGAGCATAAATCACTGTTGATACTGCTAATCTTCCAAAAGGCTTAACAGGAACAATCTTTCTCATATGTTCTCTTATCTTCTCATACCAATAGAGGTTTTGTCTGAGTACTAGCCCAGAAAACCTCTGTAGACAGAGATTAAATTAATTGTTAATATTGGAAAACTATTTTCAATCTGCTGAAAGGTTTTAAACCATAGTTCAGTGATTCCATTTCATTCTCCATGCCCTGAGGGCTGTCTCCTTTAGGAGGTGGGGAGGTGTGAAAATGAAAAGATCATTGATTAAGTATCAAATATGTTTGCTCATGACTCTTCCTCCACAAAGAAATGCCCTGAAGCAATATGATGCTTGAGCTTGAAGCACATCAGTTTTACCCTCTGTATCATTAAAGCTAAATAGCTCAGCTGGGTCATCACACTGGGGAAATTCTAGTGCCCTCAGTATCAGAGCTGTTACCCAGGACCTCTTGGCCATTATCCATTATCAGAGGAGATAAACAAGGCTTTTCATCTGACAACAGATCCTGGACTTCAGCTCCAGAATTGTTAACAAGACATTGCAAACTCTCGTACTGTGTAAAAATCCATCTCTATATTAAATCTGTATAATCAGGGAGCACTGCTCTGAAACTTAAAAAAACTAAAACCACGCATTTAGTCACAAATTCCCCCTGCCCCAGTTTATCAAAAGTAGATGACTGGCTACTGAAACACTGGGATAAGGATCAGTGCTTTATCAAAATTAATTGCCAATCTATAAGTACCATCACATGAATTGATTGCAGTTAATCATGGTCTGCTGCAACAGAGAGCCAAAAACATCAGCAGCTGTTAAAGAGATGGCAGCATGGCCATTCCATTTATCTGTCAAAAGATTTCTCTTAGTGATTCTCATTTTCTTGAAGTACTTGTGGTATCAACCTTGAAGCTAGAAGCAGAAAATACACCGATCTGCTGTCTACCAACACTATCACTTGCATGCAGAAGAATAAGTCCGAGATTATTAAGGTTCCTTCTAGTCTTAAAATTGTTTTGGCAAGAACTTGTCTGTGTCTGATCTTAAAATTAAGTCTCTTATTTCTACAGACAGGTACTTGTGCATACATGAACAATGGGACAGATGAAATGAAAATTCTGCCTGGCATGCATGGTAATAGCCTTTTTCTGTATCAATTATCTTTGAATGCATGGAAGCCTCATGACAGCAAATTTTATTCTGATCCATGTTCTGAAATTTCCAGATAGCAGGGAAAACTTCAGCTTCTGTTCTTTTTATTGGACGTTTGGGAGACTCAGTAGCACATAAACACAGAAAGGGCAATGAGGGTGATTCTGTCCTCTTTCCTCAGAATATTAATGTGTTTCATGGGTTCATGAGAACCCATGACTTCTTTCTTGTGTGTTAAATACATATAATAATACCAAAATTGAGCTCTTGTTTCTCAACCCTCATTCCTGAACATAGGAAAATCCTAACAATATTTTCTAAAGCCAGACTGTATACCCTTGATAAGAAATTTCCTTGAGTCTGAAGCAAATGATTGCAGTTATTAGACTGTCACTACCTTCATGGGTTTCCCCAGAGGTGCCAAGCAGTGCACTATCATTGATTTGAAAGGGAACAGACAGCTGTAAATCATCTGTATTGTTTGCCAGATAATTTTAGAACACAGGAGGAGAAAGGAAAATATTAAAAACAAAGGGTCTTCTATTCCAAGACATCCTTCCCTATACATACTTTACATTCCCTATCAATGTCAGTGCCTATATCACTCCAAATTGGACACTCTTCACAAAAGGCAGATGTTTAGAACTACAAAAAAAAAAAAAATTAGGTCCCTGTTGAAGTCCTTCAAGTGTCTAGATAGCTTCACAGCAAGAATTAGTTAGAATAGCAAAAATTTTTATAGTTTTTAGTTTGCTCTTTCAAATTTCCCCCTGCACATAATTACAGATCTCCTTGGAGGTCTTCTTTGGGAAGGGGAAAAGCGCAATGGACAATTGTTTTCTTTCCCAGGAATGGTTAGAGCACCACTTCCTTTTCTTGAGGTAGCAGGGCTTCTGATTGGCAAAAGCCAAGTTTGAGCCCCCCTTTGAATGTCCAAACATCATTTTTGAATGGCTCAAAATTGAGCTATCAGAGTACCAGGTCTCAGCTAGGCTTTGGGCTTAATGACTCTGCCACTCTCTTTGGCCCAAGAGGTCTGGGAGCGTGGGACAAGTTCAAGACCTGGAACTGAACCCCTTCTGGGAAAGTGCATTGTGCTAACTGAGAGAGACTCCTGGGACAAACCACTTTAAATAGCATTTGTTTCTAAGTGCGATAGTTCATGTGAAAATGCATGCAGCGCTAGCTCTTACGAATGTTTCACCTCAGAATGTATTCTGTATAAAGAACAGTCTCAAGCAGTTGCTGGATTTGCAGGATGTGGACAGGAAGAATAAGGAGGGAGCAAAAGTTCAGCTGTTCTAATATGTAGATATAGAAGCTGGGTTTTCATTGTCTCCCAGTGCTCCCTCTCTCCTTCGGGGCTGCATAGGGGAATGCATGGGAGAAAGCAAGGCTGTAGCTTCCCAGAACACCGCAGCTGAAGCTTGCCAGACACATGGTGACCATCAGAAGGTTGCAGTGATTAGTCTAGCTATATAAATAAACATGGCTGAATTCTGCCCCAACAAAACATTGTTTGCTCTGCGTGACTCTGCTGCACTGAGCGTGCTTAGGTCAGTGTTGCATGGAAAAGGAAGAGGAAGGGATTGGATTGAAAACTCTCACATATCGCAAAAGCCAGGAGAGAGAATTTTTGACTGGCTTTTACTTGACTATAGGGGGCAGGAGAAGTACAAAAAAATACCTCTCCTATTGGGGTTTATTGCACTTTTTGTACTATGCTGGGGCTTTTTGCAGTATTCACCATGGGCATAACAGAATAAACTTTAAGGTCAGTCCTCGTGGAGATCTGTGAGAGAGACTTTCCTCCTGCCTCACCCAACAGTGAGCAGTACAACTGAGCCACTGAGGAGGGGAGACATTGAGAACTAAACAAACACATTCTTTGCTTTTTCCATTCCCTCATTTTGTTTTGTTTTTACTTGAAACTTGCAAGTGAACCTGGCTCAACTGAAGTGTATTCATGGCCATCCTAGCCTCTTTCAGGAGAGCTGTTTGTCTTGGGGATAGCATCCATGGGACCCACAAGCATTTGTATCTCTGTACCAAATACATCTCTTCTTACAGCATGTAGAACACAGGGGAGAGAAGCAACCTTGTACTTTGTTGGGAAAGTGCTCACTGGGGAGTGGATCCTGAACTCTGACTGATGTTGTGTTCTTTACAGCTCTCTTTGAAAGGACTGTCCTAATGCAGGTTCTGTTTTGCTCTTGTCAGTGACCATGCTTGTGGTCATGTGAACACATTCCATAGTGTTTCAGGCATTACTATGAAGCTGTCCAAGGGTCTCCATACAAACTGGTTTGTCTACTGAACGCAGTAAAGCAATCGTAACAGCATGAGGCTCAATTTACTGGTGGTGTCATGCTGACACAATTCTGCTAGTTTCAGGATGCAAGCCAGTATCTCAGAATGCACTAGAACATTGAAAGCTACTTTGAGTCAGGACAAAGAGACTGCCCAAACTGAACAGGAGACAATGCTGGTTCTGGAATCTCTGCTAACTGGCTGGACCAACTGAAAAGTCTTTGTCTAGCACCGAGTCTTATTACAGAGTTGCACTTTCTGTGTGACAAAAATGAACCAGCTTGTTAGGAGCTGTGCCAATGCACTTAAAAGGCATTCCATTACAAAACTAAGATTCATCCTACATCACTCTTTCAGACTACCTGATAGTGTGTTTGAGGTCATTATTCTGAAGTACTTTACATCAGCAGATGGTAGACTTTCTGATTCTGGAGGGTGAAGATTTCAAGCACGTGTCTCCTTTCATTTCACTGTTATATGAGGTAACCTCAGCAAAAGGGAATGTGCAGATAAATATGTATTCTAACATAGGGAACCATAGCAACGATATCTACAGTAAGAATGGAAAGAATTCATTAGTAAAAGATATAAAGTAACAGTATTCTGAGTCTATTGCAAGTTGCTGAATGCCAGGTTGGAGACACTTCCACACTAGCTTATTGATTTTTATAGCAAAATGCTGGAAATGTCATTGCCATATTTAAAACCTGCCTCCTGATAGAATGGTGCACATATCTGCCTCTCTACAAGCATATTGTCTGATTTTATTTTGAATGCAATGAGAAAGACTTCACTGCAAAGACCTGGGTTTATGACTATTGAGGATTTCTCCTTGCTAGTGTTATGATATAATTGTGATATGATCTTTACTACAATAAGTTAGTGCTCAGAAAGATGCCTGTAAAGAATAGGACAAAGCCTAGCAGCAAGTTCTGCTAACCAAGAAAGTGCAATATGCTGCTTTGCTGTTTCCTGTGATCATGGCTCCTATGCCTCATTCAATGAGCTCACATAAAAACTACATTATTTATTGCACTTTCTTTTATATACCAGTTGCAGGGTGACATAAAATAACAGGATGGTTAGTTTATGTTGTCAGTGGGATTTCCTGTCCTGTGCAGCACAGGCCTCCCCTTCTCTGCCTCACATACATCCAAAAAGGTGCACCTAATACAGCTGCAGAATACTGGCCATGGTGATGGAAATTGAAGGGTATTGAAGTGATGTCCTGATACTGCAATATCCTGAGAATAGTTCTTTCTAGACTGAGAATCCCATGACTGAGAACAATTAAAAAGTATGCTGTTATAGCTGCTAACTAATCTCAGTCATCATTTTGTACATATAATTCATTAGGCACACAATTTAAGTTTACCTGTGTTATTTGTAATCCTTCATCATTATACATGGAGGCTTTTTCCAAACCCAATATATTGTTAACAGTAACTTCTCTGATAATGTTAAATATTACTTTCTTTAAAAAATTCCCTTTTTCATCTTGCACCATGATGCAAGACCAATGTTTTGTTGTACTGCACACTCGTTGCTACTATTGTGATCAATAAGTAAAAAGTCTGTTTACTGTTCATTAACCAGCCCTTTCAACTTCCCAGATAAATAGAAACAAAGAGGTTTTCAGGCTGTTTCATTCCAGACATCCTTTTTGTGTATTCTTACAGTAAATTAATGGATTGATAGAGGTTGAAACTTTCATTTGAACCACTTGTTTGCTTGCTGCTTTGAATCATACCTTCACAAGAGGCATTATACCTTCAATTTTTCCCACTTCTGTCATCAAGGCTAACACAATCTTTGGAGTCTTTTTTCCATCATATCCTCTCCAATTCACAGCATTCACCAGAAGCTAGTGCTACCTTTACTATCATGATTGCCCCATATTAATTTATGATTTCTATGCGTTGAGAGGGTAAACAGTATTTTGTTCTGTTCAAAATCAAACATGAGCACCTTAACAGCCAACAGTTGCAGAACAGCAGCAAAAGTGTTTATGTGTTCAGAAATAAAACTTCTGTAAAATTACTTATTTAAAGACTTAGAACTGTATAAAATAATGAACTTAAAATCAAAATGTTTGCCTAGGGATGTCTGCCTTATCAAATATTACTTAACAGGGATGCTAATGACTCAACTCTGATGTTCAGCTCCTGAAATAAAGGAAACAGAAAAATATAAGACTATAGCTGCTAATATCTTCACATATAAATTTTAAATCCCCCTGCACTGCTAAAATGCCAGTGAACTGAGATCCTCAGGCTAGATGTAACAATAAGATTTAACAGACTGGGAGCACACAGAATGTTTTATATAATCAGCAAATTAAAAAAAAAAAAAAGTGATTGATAGGTTTTGAAAAGATACACACTGTTCCTGAAGTCTAAACTTTTTCCAATAATTACCACTGGGAAGGAATGACTAATTGCAGTACTCTCTGTGCTACACAATATACATAGCAGACATATACACTGAAGAGTTTTGATTTAGGTGTTCTCCATTTGGTAGAAGGAATTAAACTATTTTTGGAAAGAGACCAATGTCTCTGAAGGCTGTAGGCTGATGAAAATCTTCAACTGTGCTTTGTAGAATCAAAACATTTTCTTATGCTCCTGTAAGTCAAAGTCAAAGCTTTTGAATTTAATACAATATGCACAATTGCTCAAAGGGCAATTATATTATTATTATTAAAATTGTCATCCCTTTAGTTATGCACTGAAAATGGTTTACATGCAAAAGGGCAATTCTAGGTTCTTATAACTCAATAGATCTCTAACATTTAGCAGTGGCTGGACATAGCAAGGCTGCTGAGATTTCTATTACTATTTTCATCCTCTCAACCCAACATATTTTTTCAAGAATATTGACAATTGGAAAAATATTTGTAGAAGCCTTTTCCGTTCTCCTGAATTAATTTTGTGTTTAGGTACAACAGAAGAGAGGCCAATTCAAATCAGTGCAGGATAAGTATTGCAAGGGAGTAATACCCCTGTTTCCCCAATTCTTTTTTTTTCTTCCAAATTTGGCTAGCATCCCTTGTGTACTACAGAGTTTCCTGGACTTCTGCCATATTTTTGTCCTGGAAAACAGATTTACAACTTTTCAATTCAAAGCTAGCTGACCCAACTGGTGTCACACAGCAAAAAGAGTGAGCTTGAAACACCTCCATCAAATCAGGCCCATCAAATCAGGGCCAGTATAAAATTTAGGTTCCCTGTTAGAGCTTGCATAAGTTATTTGCTTTTGGATAAGAGGAAGGTGCATTGCACTGTACCCATTCTTAAGCACAGCATTTAGCACTTTATGTCTGTGAACTATTTCACTTCCTGGAGCTTTGCTATGATGAAAGCCGCCTGTCTGGACCTGGGTGTACCTCCATCCATAACTGCATGTTTTACTTCTGAAGTTTAGAGGCCAAAAGTGCCTGGTAGCCACACTAGGAATATCCAGCAAAATTTCTTGTCAAAAGTTTTACAGTTTTGAGCTGAGTTGGCATCTATAGGACAGTTGGTTTGGGAATATGTCTTTAAGAGGAAGAGAATTACATTATTCCCTGCACCTTGGCATTGAATTAAAATTCCTGACTGCACTGGGTGTAGGTGGCAAGGTTTTGTTAGAAGGGGAGCTTCCTTCTGTGAAGGGAGGTCAGGGCCTGCCCTGTGGGGTACACAGCCACTTCCAGATGGCTCTGCAGCAGGCCCACCATAGGACACAGCAGAGCCTTTCAACCAAACTGGTGGCACTTTTGTAAAAACAGGCTTAAGACCAGAAAATATTGATGGGGAGGCATCAGAGGAGGGAATGAGGGAGCAGAAAAAGGAGGAATTAACAAAAATAATGATAAACAACGAAGAGAACACCACAGTTAGAGGGGAAGGAGGTGCTCCATGGCAGTGCAGGCACACCACCACGGGGCCTGAAGTCTGCTGAGGATCCACTCTGGAGCACAGGGAAAGCATAAAAAGACAGGGGCTGCAGAAAGAAACAGCTGCATCTGTGACCACCTTCCCCCATGCTGCTCACTTCCACCCTGAAGGGATGGAGAGTAGCTGGAGTGGTGACAAGAGGTGAGGAGAGCAGTCTGAAGCTGAGCCTAGCAAAGAGGAAGGATAGGTGTTTTAGATGTTTGTCTCCCATTACCAAAATCATAATTAAACATTAAGTTCTTCAAATCCAATCTGTTTTTCACACAGCAGCACTTGGTTAGTGAGTTGCCTTTGTTCCGACCCTTGATTTTTGTCACCCCTGTCCTCTGGCCTTTCTCTTTCATCCTGCTGGGCAGGGAAAATGAGTAAAGAGCTGTGTGGGTGCTCAGGTGAGAACTGGGCTGACCCACCACTGTCATAGAGACTTTTTATCACACGCTAACCCTGGGTCAAGAGTTTCAGACTCTTGTCAAGAGGGGTTTCAGACAGACAGTTTCTTTGTAGTGGAAACTGTAGGAACGCTTCAAAACTCAGAGTAAAAGAGCCAATGGTTTTGAAGTATTTAATAGCCTGAAAACTGTAGATATTTTTATAACTTTCTCCTGGTGGCCCTCAGCATTTCCAAAATTAAAACCACCTTCAGCTAACAAAAAAACAAAAAAAAAAAACAAAACCTGAATAAATGGCGAGATTAACTGATTCTAAAAAGAGTAGCATGAGAAATGAAGGGGAAAGAGCCTGAAATTCCATTGTTATTTCTTTGTTTTAACTGCGAATGAGAACAGCTTACAATAGTTATCACTGCTTTGGAAAGCAGTTTTTTATTAATGATAGCAAATCATGCTCAACATGCCAGGCTATAAAGACTCAAAAGTGACCTTCTCCTGTAAAGGCAATTTATCTTCTTGTATTCTTGCAGATGAACTGGTTTTCTTCTGTGGTTTATTGCTCATCTGCTCTCCTACACTAGCTAGCTACCTCCAAATACCATGTATGTTTCTCAGTGCTGAGAGTACAATCTAAGTTTTTGACAGTGGTTTATCCTGTTAAGTGTTTCACAGAACAGCTCCACTGATAATTATTTAAACTCCATCAGTAAAAAATCCTCTCAGTTAGTTTCTGTTGATTTCCTAGGAATTATTTTAGTTTTCAATACTCCTTAAAGCTTCCTATTTTCTTTATGGTGGATAAGAAAAGTGCATTGACAATTAATTTAGGATACAAGTGTATTCTTGAAATAGACACAATGAATTCTGCCTGTTACAATCTAGACAGTGTACAGAACTGAAGTCACTTTAGTGCAATCTATAAATCATATTGCTTTCACTGGTTCGTTGACATTTTAAACAATGGCTGCAGTCACTTGATGAATGATGGATGAAGTGTTCTGCACTTAATCTGGTCCTGTCCTATCACATAGTGTCACAGTGTGCTGTGAAATGCCTTCTAAGGTCTATCACAGGGGCACCAATACTTGGACAATGACTTTTGCCTCCTCACAGACCTGGATGGTGCCTGATCTGTAGAAGGGCTCAAACTGAAGGAGTAAAGATAAGTCCTCTAAATATTGGGTGACATTTTCACCACAACATAATAAAAATATTAATGGAACTCATGCTTCTAGCTCCTTTCAGTGCATTTGAAATTCCTCTGTTTCTGCCCTTACAGAGAAGATGAGGTATAGTCTGAAGGAAAATGGTTATCTCTGGTCCCCCCTTGTTATCTGTATTCTCCTGTATTTCAAACAGCATTCATGTGGCACTAAAAATCTGTGGCCCTCTTTGAAAATGTAAAAACCGTTCTTAGTGGGTTTGCTGAATGTGACAAGGTAAAATAATTTCCTTGAGCAGAACTATATAATTTCATTTTCATAGACACCCAATTCAGAGAGCTGGATAAAATTCAGTCCCCCAGAATTCAGAAAGGATTGCTGATCTACTTAGGGATGTCAGTAAAACGTTACTTTTTAAAATATAAATCATTCCCACAGGCATTCATCTCTTCAGGAAAATGTTTGGTCCAAGTACATATCTTTTCAAGTCATTCTTACTGGGTCATCAGTAGAAGTGGGGATAAACCTATTTCAAATTATGGTGTCAAAGTTCAGTAGCTGTAACAGTATTTATGAGAGGGCAAGAATTTGGAAACTGGGAGCATGCAGATTCTGTCTCATTGCTTGGTCACATCCCAGTCTCACATCAGTAAACTCAGACCCTCCATGTGCTGGTGTTCACAGACATAATTATTGTATTTTGCAGGGTTACTCTTTTCAGTTCTGTAATAATGTCACCACTCAGCTGTAAACCACCACAGTGATAACTGAGGATAAATATATTAAGAGGAGATATAAGCATACAAGGATTTGGTTTGATTTCAAGAAAGCCATCTGGTTCATTAAAAAATGTTTCCAAGATTATATTGTAATATTTTTGCAGTTTGGAAATGCCTGAAGCAGGATTCATAGTGAATGGGCAGCTAAAATATCTGAACACCTATACATACCCTATACATATTCTCATAATCTTTTTTAAAGAAATTTCCTGCAGTAGGGATAACTGCCTCAGTCTTCAGTGATGATATCTACAGGCAGTTCTGTTGATAGGTTTGGCAAAGATTAAAAAAAAAAAAAGAAAAAAATATATTTTATATGTCTAAGTTATCTTACCTCCTTTCCTTTTTCTTTTTTTTTTTTTTTTTAATGAGTGGGCATTTTTACATAGCTGTGTCTCTGACTATGAGAAAAGCAGTAAGAAGGAATATTTTATCTGCCTCAGACTATGGATAATGAATTTTTTTTCTTTTGTCCTTCAAATTATTCACTGTTCATATGTTTATGGAGCACAGTGTGCTTGGACAGCCTGCAAATTTCACTAGGATAATTTGTTACTAAACATAAGTTGTCATCACTTCATGTTATAAATGCGGTGTATAATTTGTGTTTTTATTGTACTGATATAAAATAAAGCAAAAAGGCATTTCTAATCCAAGGAAAGAAACCCAGCTACTGGTGATTGCAAAATTGGATGCTGAAATCATAAGCAGAGGAAGAGAGTGATTTCCCATTGAAATGGAGGAGAACAATGGCCGAGTAACTACACCTATCTCACCAACTACTTGGTAGTTAACTCCAGATATTCATCTGGCCTCCACATCAGGATACTGTGAATCTGAATATCTTGGTTCCTGTAAATCCATTCATCCACCCTTCCCACCTCGAAAACTCATCAGTGGACTAGTAACTCGACTAATCACCCTATCCTGCCTTCTCGGAAACTTCATCAGGGAACCAGCAGCTGGAGATGAATACTATCCACCAGGATATTCATTCATTCTTCCCGGCTTAGAAATCTCATCTGGAAACCGGCAGCCAAAGATGAATACCAGCTAAGCCTGGATACAACAAAGAACTAAGGGTTTCTTAGCCTCAGGGCTGAAAAACAGTATAAAAACTGGCTGCTCGAAAGGCAAATTGTGAACTTGGGGGGATCAGTGCAGGCAGAGGCTGATCTCAGGTTCACCCAGTTCTGACTCCCAGGCTCAGAGCTGTATCGATTGTGGCCATTCCAAATTTTGATTTATACCAATTATTAATAAATATTTCATTAATTTTTAATTTGGCTGATCCATTTATTACGCTTCATATTGCATATACACTCTTATAAGTGGCTATTGCACATACCAGATTTGATACTCTATCAGTAGTTTTCTTGGAACAGCTGCCCTATTATGGCAAGCAATCAGCATTATAACTGTAACTTAAAGTTTAGATTGACCTGGGTCCATTAGATAATTCTATCCTTTATTCATAGGAAGCTAATTTTTTTCCCAGGCACTTTTATTGTTTTTTCAGTTTCAGAATAGTTTGTTTACACTGAGTACATTTAGTATCTCTAAACTGAAAATCTTTGGAGGCGTTTGGCTTCTGGCATACCTGTGTGGACACATTCAAATTATATTTGATATCTGGGTCACTTACTCTGAAGGATTTACTGACATTAAGGAAAAGTGCTGCAGTACATTTCCAAAGGTTTTTAGCAACTGTAGTTGATGTAATGCAAATAGTTCTCTGGGCCTTGCCTGCTGGTTAGTCAGTGCTGCTAATGTGGAAAATGAATGTTTTTGCCAAACATGATAAATCAGACCATGATATGTTCATGTCTGTGGCTTGGCCATGAGCATCTCTGCTTTACTCTCCCACTTTAGTGGGTATTGGGTTGTGCCATTAGCGGAAGCTATGCGAAATTGCTCTAATGCTTCAGAAACACTTTGCAGCTTCCAACTATTTGTTGAAATGTACATCTTGAAATGTAATCCTTCCCAATAACTCAGAAGAGAAAAGTCTATCAGCTCAGGATAGAGCTGTGCTTCACATGTATAGGTGCCTCCGTGTGTGAGGCTTCAGATTCTGCAAAGTACTTGCTAAAATACAGAAATTAAAACTCTTCAGTGCTGTCTATGTCATACTGATGAGGCAAAATCCACATTGGATGAAAGTATTCAAATTCACTATTTGTTTCTTGGCTCTTTGAATAATACAGAAGCACACAGCAGAAGACTTGTGCAAAAAGTTATCCTATGTTACTGGAAGAACAACAAATTCTTTCTACCTCTCCTCAATTTTTCCATCAGCTTTTCCTAGAAAACAGCAGCAGTGCTTCTGAGCTTTTGCTTTTTCTTGACTCTGTCATGTTATTTTTGAGATAATTCAGACTGACTCAGTTACCCTGCTGTCAAGCCCTGAGAAACTGCATTAACTGCACTAAATGTTCTCGGGTGGGTGCAACCATGGTAAGAGAATTTGGCAGAATGGACATAAAAAGGAACTAGCAAACAGGACACCATATGTCTTGGGTAACAGGGGGTAAGGAGAGGTGTGCAAATCCACTCCAGCCCAATGCTTTGGCCACTAGTTCACTCCCTCCCACTGAAGTTCTAGTATTATTTATGGAAAGCCAGAGCCCACTGGCACCTTGATGCCATGATACAACATGATCACTGTTCAGCTGGAGCATTGTTCCTCCCTTATCTGGGATGCTGCACTATTAGTAACCATTGTCTCTTCAAATGATTATAATTCTGAACCTGTTACTTCCATCTCCAATCATGGCAAAGACTAGAATGTGTGAATTTATTCCACTTCTCTGGGAATTTGCATCCAAAGAGATCCTAAGGATAAAGGCCAAGGGAGTTTTTTATCAGCTTTCAGCTTCAAAGAACTGATGGCACTCAACTTTCCTCCTTCAACATTCTTCCCACTCAATGTCCACTCACAGTTGTCACGTTACTGGTCACCAAATCCAAATTTCTGTTTATCCCCAGATTCTGGGAGATTTTTAGCATAAACTCTAATCTCTTCCCATGTAAGCAGTGCAATGATTCTCAGTGATGTAGGTACAGAACATGCTATTATTTATATTTCTGGAGAATGAATCAGATAATTTTATAGATCTCAGTAAATAAAAAGTTTTGCTTTTTTACAACTCTAATAAACTAAAAACTTGAACATTACCATTAACTTGTAGGGAAGAAAAAAACAAACCTAAAGAAAACATTCCCTTAATATAAAGACACTTTCTTTTACTTTAAAGTAAAAAGCTGAGATAACTCTCTTTAACATAGGAGAATTATAGAAATCTACTTGCAAAAGCCTGCAAAATCATTCTAAAATAAATATATTATTGAACTTGTATTCTTCACTGTTCTTCTTGAGGCTGTAGTGCCTGCAAGGAAAAGGACCAAATATGAGCCCCATGTTTCTGGAAAAAGAAGCTTTAAAATAGTACTTGGCATTTTCCAGTTTATTGCACTGAATGTTAATGCACATTGGGAATTCATAAACACAGAGAAATGATTTAGACTTTCCCTTCCTGTATAACAAACACAGAAGGATGGAGAGGTGAAAAAAAATGGTATTATATTGTTTAAAGCTGGGATCCAGTGTGAATTCTATTTTAACCTCAGCTAGTTTCTCGCTCATGCTGTACCTAGGTTCAGCCTCTGAGGAGAGGTTGGGTGAGGCACATTTAGGGCTGTTTTAGTTCAGCTCGTTCGGGCACTGCCATGCATGGCCCTGTGTGCAGACATCACTTGATGCAGGTGCATTCATGGCCCCCAGCCCTGGTGTGTGGTTGCCTGTTGTGGTCGTGCCACGCAGCCCACTTGTAGCCAATGCCAATTGCTGCCCTCCCAGGGAACAGGCCAATGATGGCTCCCAGTTGGCACTAAAGTCCAGGCCTCTCTATTTTGGGAAATGAAGAGAATGTGGCTGTGTAGATGTGAGCTGTGTTGTGACACTTGCCCTTGGGGCCAGCACGCAGGCACGGCTTGTTCTGCACTAACATAGGCATAGCCCACATAACCCAGTTTTAGCTACATGAACAAGCCCACGGGGTGTCTGGTGGGCTCTCTTCAAAGCCTACACTCGATGTGTTCTCTGAACTGGTAGCAGAATTACAGCTGTCAAAATCCAGATGAAACTGTGCGCTGTGGCCCACCCAGTTAATTCCAGCAGAGCCTGGGGCAGCAGAATGAGGAACAATGAACCCACTGATGAGGCTGCTGGCCAAGTTAGGTGCTCTATTCTGAGATGGTTAAAAGGGGTAAATTGCTAAACATGCTCCGCCTTTCATCAAACTGGCATCTTCATTTTTTATAGAAAGGAAGTGTGACTGATATACTCTCTGTATTTGACAGTGCTAATCCCTAAGTTAACTCACTCTGACAAAGCTAGCATAGATCATCTTGGTGGCATTTTTCAGTGAAATGCAAAAATGATTTCAAGTAAAAAATTCGAGGTTTATACACACACATGTATATGCAAACACTACATATATATATATATATACACACACACACATACATATATATATACGTTTCTGATTATTCCTGAGTTTTGTTTCTGTTCCAGGGTTAGATAATATTCCTCCTTGCTAGTTTTATTAATTTTTTTAAAGAAGTATCAACAAAAAAACATTGTTGGAGGAGTTTATGTGACATTTATTTCCTTCTCTTTCGGTTTGACATGGAATGTTTGGAAAATTAGACCAGTTTTTTTGACATACTGAAAACCTGTGGTTTTGCCTAATTTCAAAAAAATCCCTGTATATATTGAATTGTTTTCATGTCATTCTAGTTAATTTAAACAATTTGAAAGACGTTCTGACAGATGGAATGAAAAGTTAAAATATAAAAGGAAGCCAACACTCATTCAAATTGAAAATATAATCTCTGCCATCCCTCCTGGTTATATGCAGTTCAGACAATCCCTGCTGGTTATATGCAGTTCAGACAAGTGAATGAAATTCCAAAGTGAAAGATTTGCTCCACATCTTATACTTCACAGACAGATCAGCAGAAAAATATCCTTCTATCATAGCTTAAATTATGGATCTTTAATCAAGGCACCCCAGGTAATGCAAAGGACTTGGCACAAGTGTTGTTACATAGCTCTAAAATTTTTTGGTTTCCATGACAGAATATTATGAAAATATTGATTACGTTTATAGAACATCCTGCAGTGCCATCCAAAAAGGTCCATCCATGGAAGGTTAGAACACCATCAGCCAGGGGTTCTGAGCCAACAGCTCTGCTAAAATGCAGGGAGTGTTAGCAGGAGCAAAAAGTCCCAGCAGTGTGACAGCTGCTTCCCAAGCTGAGCAGTTCTGCATGACACAGCCTGGCACCCCTAGGATAAATCTTCAGTCTTGTATAGAGGCCAGACTTATTCCATCTGAAGTTAACATCATCTGAAGATTTGGATCATATTTTGTGATTAGGAGAGGTATATTTGAATTTGAGAATGAAACATTAACACCCAGTGAATTCTCCAGATTCCTGGACCGCAAACCTTGCCAGGCCCATCTTGCTTGGATTCTTAAATGTATTTTCAGTGGATTTAGCATTTAGAGACAGTACTTACATCTTCTAATTGTTGAATCAGCATGACTTTTTGCTATACAAAAGGCTGAATGCATTAAATAAATGAGAGAATGAAGTTTATCTCTCTATTTAATATTATTCTTCCAGGTAATATTTTAAAGTATTTTTTAAAGCCAAGAATTTAAAGCCAACCATGATGTTACACTCATGCAGTGTATAGGATTACATATTTGAACTATTTTTTTACTGCTTTCCCTGATGTTAGACTCGCATCTAGCAGCAGTTGGAAGAATGTCTATGGTCTTCATTTCACTAGGGCAAAGTCTAGGATATAATGAAGAAGCTTTTGAAAACACATTTGAAGATTGAGACATAGAACTCAAAGCTTTTCATTGATCTGTATAAATAGGAAACAGAACTGCCAACAGTCTTATGACAAATGGAAATCCAAAACTGCCACTGCCAACTAAACAGTGGGCAAATATGCAGCAATAGACTATGGAAATCCCTAGTCATGGGATTAGATATTGCTGTGAGTAGAAAATCAGTCTATATGGTTTCAGCAGAAAAATAATTGGTTTTGAAAAATTCATAACTTGGAGGAAGAAAAGCATATTATCAAAAAAAGTCTACCTGTGACATCTGGTATATTTTCCTTATTTCAGCATTAATAAATCCCAGAATCAGAAAAATAAAAAATATCCTCTCTTTCCTTTTCTCTATCTTTGCTTTGATTACATCATTTATCTTCCCCTATGTAATGGCATATGTCATTAAAATGGATCAGAGTCCATAGTCCATTACTTGCCAGCAATTTCCTTTTATGTATGCTTATCAGACTCCTAGTGTACAGAATTGTCGTCCCTACTGAGTAAGGGCCATGAAACAACCAGACTGCTGTTAGGTATGCTCAAAATAAATTAGTTTTTTATTGTGGTTATATCTCCTGCCTCCTATTTTCTATACAAAAGACTCAAGGAAATAACCAAAGGAAACTCACCTGCATTGACTCTTGCAGGTGTTTGAGGGGTTTTATTTATTATTGTGAGAGACAAGAAAACATTAGTTTAAAAAAATCAACAAGACATAATAGCTGTATGAAATTCTTCAGGGGTTTAAAACTTTAGGTAAATTCTCACTCATTTTATGTATGATATAAAGTTTTACAGTAAAATTCTGTCTACACCAGACTAATTCAACTACGTAAAAACTCAGCAATAAAATTCCTTGAATTTGCCATCTGTACATATTCCTGGTTTAAATTGCCATTTTAGTTTTCATTTGAATTCTCTGTTTCTAAGCACTTAAAAAAAGATATTTAAAAGAGCATTTCTGCAAAGCAAAAGTAAAATAGTCTACCCAGATATAGCAAGCCAAACTTCAGAATTCCACATTCAGTTTAATTTCCAGTTTATTGAAACAGCAATTAATAATTCTTAAATAAATGTGGGGCTTGTAAATTTCCTGTTTCTTAGATACTTTGAAAGTTCCTTTATGCACTTCAACTCAGAAAGGCTTTTAAAAACAACTTAATTATTGAAAACAAAAAAGATGGCAAGGATTGGAATTCTTTACCACCTTTTGCCTGCAATTATTTGTCTGTCTGTGTATAGTAACCTACAGATTATATCTAGTGCTTTTTATCCCCAGGGAAAGAATTCCAAATTGTTAATTCACATGCATTTTTTTTAAGTTTTGCATACTTTTCTGACACAATTATTCTGTGATAGAGAAAAATGTAAGTTCCTCCTCTATCACTTTTCTATAATTTAAATAATTATCTGAATAAAGCGTTGAAATTATAGCTTTCACCTCTCTCAGTTCAATCATGCTAATTTAGCTACTGGCAGAGAATTTCAAACAAAATTAGTGTCTCGTTCTGAGACATGATGTTAATAAAAGATATTAATTACTTCTTAGAAGGCATATTTTTTCTCCAGACCATGAATTTGCCAGGAGAAAATTCTCTTCTGTAGTTTTCCCTCTTCTCCCCAGCACAGAATTTCTCTCACAGTCATACAAACCGCTCCCCCCAAACACCCCAAAAACACACAAACAAAAAAAGCCCTCTTTTTCCTCCTCCTCATTGAAAATCTTTCCATCCATTTCTTCTGTATCCTCACTGGCCACTCTAGCCACCCCTCTTTTTAGGGGTACACTTACTTTGAAAGTTCATCTTTTTAGCTTTGAAAATATACACCCCTGGTGTCTTATCAAATGCACAATACAGCCCATATTCTATACTATTACCTTTCTATGAGAAAGAAAACCCTTTCTTGTTCAGTTCCATATACTATACCCTGGTCATAAACCAGGCAATTTTGACTAAAATTATAACAAAAAAATTGCATGCAACAAAAACTATTGAGGAAAAGTGCTGAATGCGTGTCAAAGGTTTTGCACAGGATGAACTGTTCACCATTTAGGAAGAAAGCCTCTCCAGATGTATTTACGTGCTTGTCAGTATGTCTGGGAAACAGGACTATTAAATCCCTAATCTCCATCTCAGGGATAATGATCATTCCTCTCTTCTATCCTACCACTTGGAAAGAAACAAAATCTGTAAGCTTTCAATGCATTACCAATGTTCTTCTCTAGAATAATGTTTTAGAATGGAGACAAAAAAAATCTGATTTAGATTTATATTGAAATAATTGGCAGTGGAAGACACAAGGCTAAGATTTTTTTTAACTTCTGCATTCAGTGGAACATAGACAATAGACTATTTGACTGCAGATACTGCAGCAATACAAGTGGATTTATCACGGACTGGTTCTGTCACAATAAACCATAATAATAGAAAAAAGTAAATGTACCATTTTAAATAGTTTGTCTGAGAGACTCAAAGTAAAAAAGAAGCAGATAAATACTATTTTCTGATACTGGAGAAAGTTATTGGAAAATTCAAATGGAACACAGAAGTACCAGATGCTAAAAACATAAGAATCTCTCATTTTCCCTTCACTGTTCCCCAATATTAAAGCATGAACTGTGGTCCTCTTGTTTGCTTGGGCACCATTAAATCTCTGCATTTCCCTTATTTATATTCCTTCTAAGCAAAACAGGCACTGGGCTATATAAAACCTTCCAATTATGCTGCCTTTATTTGTGTCAGTTTTAACCTTTCTTCACAGTCCACCTCTGTCCAAAAGCAGCAAAAGCTGATGATTTTCCTCCATTACCTTTGCCCTTTTAAGTGTTTCATTTAATATTCTGTACTTAGGTTGAGTATGAATTCAAAGTGCAAGTATAAATGTGTTAGTATTTCATCAGGTTTTTGTATTAATTCTAGACATAACTTGGACTTGCCCTGGGGTGAGAACTGACTGCCCTCTGGCTGTGCCAGGACACTGCAATTGTTGTGCACATGCAATCCCTGCAATGAAGCTTGGTGCAGGTGCCAGCAGCCACAATTTCTCTGGGCAGCCTACTCCAGTGCCTCACCACCCTCACAGCAAAGAATTTCTTCCTTAAATCTGGTCTACACCTACTGTCTTTCAGTTTAAACCCATTACCCCCTGGCCTATCATTACATGCCTTGTAACCCTGCAGTTTGTGTCCATTACTGAGCTCCTTAAAAACTGATTATTTCCTTGACTTTTGCCCTTCAGAACAATCTTCATTTCTCTGTTATACCCAGCTTTCTACATGTTTTTTCCAGACTAGGAACATTAAGTCCTGAAACCAATGTTGGGCCTTCCTGCACTGAATAGTAAAACAAGAGTTAAAGGAAAGGGGAGAAGTCATACCATTGTACTTTATCCTGACAGCAACACCACTGAGGCAAAAAAACCTGCGCAGAGTCTTTCTCTAGTTCAAGTGATGCATATTTGCTCTTCATGTTAATTTAAATTTAAATTATCTATGTTAATTAGAATTTTAATTCATTTTAACTTCCTAAATTCTTGTTAAGTAGTCACTTGTAAAAAAGAAAGGATACCCTGCATGTTTAATCACTACACAGAGGTAAAGGCTCGTGCATGTGTCCACATACAAGCAAACAGATTCAGACATTGTATTTTATTAATTTAAACTCAAATATTTATTTTAGAGGGAACATAATACAAAGACTAAACTTATATGATGAGTGAGAAATAATTTTTAAGTGGATGAATTTTTGCTAGGATTTTTTTTATTTACGTGGCACGTCAGATGCATGCATAGGAGCACTCAACATGGAAAATATGAGAGAACTACCTAGTGAAAGAACATCAGCCATTAATTAACCCAAGCATCACAAAACTGGGAAATGCACAGAGAAGGAATTCAGCAGTCTTAGGTAACCTCTGGGGAGAAGTGGAGCCGAAACCTTACACGTACTGGGGAAAACAGTATTTTAAAGTAAGCAATTACTTCCAGTGATGAGTGAACTATGTGTCAGTGGTGAAAATACAAGCCCGCAAGATGAACACAAGATCTGATAGCCCATAAAATGCTCTTTTAAAACAAATCAAATTCTATCCTAGACAGAATGCTAAACAAAAGTGGGAACACTAAACTGAAAGTAGCAAGTATTTCAGTATTAGATCTATTTTTAATCTTTCTGACCACATTTTGTAACTACACTAAAAGCTAGTGCAGAGGAATGGAAAATTAATCCAAATTACAACAGCAGTGATGTAACTAAAAACAACTATGAATTTCCCCCAGGAACAGGCTGGGAAAGCTGTGAACTGTATCCTAATTTCTAAGTTGCTAGTGTCTCCAACAGAATTGAGACCAAATTTTAAAGGTTTACTTAGTCCTTTTAGATCTCTAGACTTTCATATTTTTTTGCCTTGGAAGCCATTCTTTTTTATTCATCTGCCAACATGTGTTTTGATTATTTCTTTTTGTTTTTCACTCCCATTCCTACATCTGGAATCTCCATGTATTGCAAAATTCTCAGAAGTTTTTAATTTTTAATTCATGTTCAGAATATTGTTCTACATTTTCCACAGAAGCATCTTTGTACACTACAGAGTGAATTCCAAATGGGAGGTAATATGAATAACTTTTGGATTCTTCCTTACTACCAGCACTCTCAGCTTTACCATGGAAGTTAAACAACCAAAAAAATTCAACCTTTCATCCCAGGCATCCAAATGTAGGTGATAGGGACCAAATCAGTCAAACCTGCACCCTGATCCCAGTTATAACATGTTAATATGGATTAACTGTGTTGTTATGGATTAACTGCATTGTTATGGATTTGCTCTAATAGAGAAAATACAGATTTTCTCTATTAGCATAAGTGAGACAGTATATTCACTAGAACTTTTTCTTTTCATATATTCATTTCCATTTCCATTCTCGGTCAGATGAAATGATAGCTCTGAAATCAGCCTGTCACTTACATAATTTGAAAACCTACTTACTATAGAGCTTGAAACCGTACTCCTCCTACACACATGCACTCCTAGTCGAATTAACCTTCAAGTCAATGAATACTTAATCTTTACATTATTTTCAGCATCTCTTCTCTCCACAGCAAGGGTTTACTGGATAACAACATAGTTGATGAGGTGCTAAATTCTTCGAGGCACAAGAGATGAAGTAAAAAGGGCTACAGACCAACTATCTACTCCTGAATACAGAAAGCCCAAGTCCAAAGATAAAAAACCTTTGTCAGGTGTTAAAATGTAGGCAAAAGGTAAGGACAGACAAACTCAGAAAAAATATAAAACATTCTTTCCTACCTTGACAGCAGCCCTAAAAGTGGGTTATTAAGGAAATTAAAGCACTGGAGGCCACTATGATACATTATAAACAGATCAATAGCCCAAAATGCCACATGTATCTTCTTTCCAACATTTTCAATAGCTAAGCACTGACCTTTATCAAGAGGCACAGAGCTGTGAGAAATAATCTGATTCATTTTGTCTAATGCTATAAACCTAAGAGCAACAAAAACAAAAGTAAAGCCAAGAGATATTACTTGGGTTTTTAAAAAGCTAAAGACTTTCTTTAAAAAACAGACAAACAAAACAAAGGAAAATCAAACTCAACCCAACCCAAACAAAAGAAAAAAAATCTGTGCCTAGAAAAAAAAATCAGTGTCAAAATTCCTGTTCCAGCAATCTCAAAGCATTCTATAGAAATCTACTGGTCACATAAAAAATTCACTTGTACAGTGAATTCACTTCCTCACATCCAGGTTAAAATTTTGATAAGAGCATATTATATTCCTTAGACTTAGTTCATGTTCCTGTGAACTTCTATGGAGTTCAAACTATTTATTTGTGTCAGGCAGAGGAGAGGTTTGATGCTGTGTCATTTCTCTGCTGAATGCCCTACTCAACTCTTGGGTACATGGCTTTGGGCATCTCCCATCTTCCTCCATGGCCTCCAAATAGAGTTGGCCCCAAAATAAGATCTTTTTCTGTTATGAAATTGATATTTTCTAAATGATTTGACTGCAGCTGTAAGTCTTGAATACCATGAGCAAACTCCTAGATTAAATACAAACTGGTGTTTCCACTAATTTGATGTAAAAATGTTTAATGGAGAGTAAAACAGGGGGCAACAGGATGTTCCTGCATTGCTGGGATTAGTTGTATCATGTTAATTTCACTATTGGAAATATTCACTTTGCTTCTTTAAAAGATTATGAACTGCAGTATGCAAATAAGAAGGAAAAAAGGAGTACCTCTGTTTCCATCTGATACCAACAAATCCATGAATCCCTAAGAAAAGCAAGTCTTGCAAATAACTGGTGTATTTAAAGAACTTCTAAAAGGATTTAGAAAAGAGATTTTATTTAGGCATAGCTGGGTTTGTGTTTATTTTTACGTCTGCTTAGGGAGAAGAGTTATTTATATTTTCTTTTGAATCTATTATTTATGTATTAGCTCTCCGTGACATGAATAGCATCTCAGGGAAGGGCTGATCCTGGGTCTAAAGAAGATATACAAAGCTAAATATCCATGTGTGCAGAAATCTGATTTTTGGGATTTATAGTCATAGCATATTTCCTTACTAAGTGTTTTTGGTGAGGCTGTAATTCCATGTTATTGCACAGGACAGCAACAAGAACCCTTTAAAATAGAGAAATCAACACAGAGCAGCTGTGAAAAACAGCAGCAATCATACCAAAACTGGTGATTAGATAAAGCCAGACTATTCTTCTGTGCCTTCACATGTAACCCAGCACTGAAATTCAGATCCATTACTTCTATGTTTACAGAAACAAAGCAGAGGGTATGTGTTTTTTTAAAAAGACTACAGTTTTCTTTCTATTGAATTCTTTTCTTTTTCACCAGAGATACACACTGCCTACTCATGAGGCTACAGTATATGTTGGAGAGGGTATTCCCTGATGTTACAGCTGATGTAAAGGGAAAATATTCTTGCTTTCCATCCTCATTTTAGCTATCCAGGGCAGCTATATTTTGTATAGCATCAAGCAAGAATACTTAAAGCATGACAAAAGCAGTGGCTTCTGACTTTCAAGAATAACTCATTCCAGTCAGGAAAACCAGCTCCCAGCACTACTTTAAAAGATTGTAGTAAGGGAGACAACATGATCTTAAGACACAATATGTTCCTTTCAGTGGAAAAATGAAAAGCTATCAATTTACATTGAATTCCCTAAATAACCTTGCTGATGGTATTTTTTCAGGTTTTTGGGTTGGTGGTTTGTTTTTTTTTTTTTGGTTTTTTACGTGTGATTTCAGTTCTACATGCCAAAGGACATGGGCTGCTGATTAAAGTTGTTTAATCATACACCAGCAGACTGAAGGCCTCCTAATGCCTAATGCTTGAACTGCTCCCTCACTTTCTCAAATCCATGTCTTCACTATTTTGACTTCATCTGTAGCTTTGTGTAATAAAAAACAAAGTAATTTGTCTGGTATGTATTTATATCACTCTGATACCAGTCCTCTGTTTTCATAAATGGATTTTCAGTGTGTCATTTCCGTGTTTGTTACCATATTGCACATTCCCAAGTTACCCCAAAATAATTATGATGACATACTCATTCTAATATAGAGCTGAAACTGCGTTCCTAATGTGGAGCTGGTTTTCAATACATTTTCTGTGGAACAATTTTCTTTGAAAACAGAAATACAGAGAAGTATTTGGCTGATACTTCATTAATGCTACATACAATGTCTGTCCACAAGAAAATTTCATGTCACAATAATTAACAATACATGTCGCGACTTATTAGAATCAGCACACGAAACTATTGCTGCT
The DNA here is from genome assembly GCA_013389925.1 of Aegithalos caudatus. Classification (NCBI taxonomy): domain Eukaryota; kingdom Metazoa; phylum Chordata; class Aves; order Passeriformes; family Aegithalidae; genus Aegithalos; species Aegithalos caudatus. The sequence goes on along the minus strand of WEIU01004736.1, from coordinate 162,195 downwards.
GGCAACACAAGTGACACACACAAGTCAGCTAGTGGCAAAGACATGTCACTTCTAGTCACAGGAGGGAGGGACATGATATCTCTGATCAAAAAGTACTTTCTCCATTTAAATTTAGTACTCATGTTGATTAAACGGTTTTCCACTTTAATCTTTTTTAATCAGATAAAAAGATTTGTACCATGTACATGAGGCAGTACCTATAACACAGTAAACTGCTGCTTAGCAGAATGCAGAATACAGGAAAAAATTATGCTTGAAAACCAGAAAGCTTTGTAGTAAACTACATCATGAAATAGTATCATACATTTGTCATAAATAATAAAAGCAGCATGAACATGTGATACCTTTTTATTAAATGGTATTTTCTTTAGAGTGTTACTGAAAGCAGAGAAGAACAACCCCCCTTCTTGAGGATAAAATGTAAGATAAAAATAAAAAGGTAAATTTAACTTCCTCTAAAAATGTCATAATATTATATGCAAGAAAGCATGATTATAACTTTTCTAAGTAGATTATGGTTTCTATACGTTCACAGTTCTTGTGATTGTATGAACAATCAGATCACATCTAACTGGTTATTTAGCCTCACATGCCTGTTTGGTTTCAGGAGAGATTTTTGCATGCATAGTTCTGTTGCACAAATATTAGCCTGGATTTCTTGCTGTAAAGGACTGAGGTCATGTCTACAACAGAAAGTTCTGGCAGAACTCTGAGCTAATTACTACTTGTACACATTGAACTGGAAGGACAGATGCATACTTGCTGAACTGCCTTTGCCAGTGCCAAATATCCTCCATTTAAAAGTCCATTTTGGAAAAAAACATGAGGTACAAACACTTTCTATTGACCCTAACCACTCTGCCAAGCCCAGTTCCTCAGGGACATCCTGAAGCATGTTCTGAGATGTCAACAAGAAGTTCAGGTTCAAATTCTCATGATTTCCTTTTTTCTAGGCCACCGTGTTTTTCCCATTCTTTGGCATTCACATTTCTGTTGTAGATTTCCATGATACGTGTTCATGTTTCTGTTCCATTGCTCAACCAGGAATAGGAATAGGGCCTCAGAGACATAAATGGCATAGGAGAGCCTGGTCACATATAAAACCTCCCACAGGCTCTACACCCAAGGTAGCCAGGGGAGCTGTGCTGGACACAAGGTGGAGTAGCTGATCATGGAAGTGCATGAAAAGGCCAAGATGTCCTTAGATATTTGATGGTCAGCACAGCAGAGCAGCAGGACGTGAGTGCTAAAGAATGTGCCGTGTTATACTGCACTACAAACTCAGGAAAATCACAAGGGATCCCAAATTTCATGGAGGTTGACATGTCCTCTGGCACAGAGATGCTGGTGACAGCAGATGGAGGTTGTTCATTTTGCAGCCCTCTTCCCAGATGTTGATTCACTTGGGGCAAGAAAGGCCAGGCAATGTACAGTGACTATAATCCTCCCACAGCACTGCTACACAGGCTCAATCTGCTCTGGTATAGCACAGTATCCTCACAGCCTTATGGAGGCACAGCCTCCCTCTTCTTTTATATCCAAACTTTGGCTTGGTCTGTCCAAAACAGTTACCAAAGGCTGAGATTGGGGTGGATAAAGCCCAGCATGGAAACAGATTGCCAGTCAGGTGTGCCAAGACTGTGGCAACAGGAACAACAGGGAGACTTGAGGCAAAAGTGTGTTAACTTTTAACACATAGCATAACTCAGCCAAGCTCACCACACTGCTCCTCTGAGCACACAGGGACAGAACAGCCATGCTGGCCCAGACAGAAGGTCTAACTAGCCTCATGCTTTTCTGATAGTGATCAGCAACAGATGCTGAAAGAAGAGTAAAGCAACGCAGGCAAGTGCTGGTACTTCTCCAGAACATCCTCCCAGCCTCAGGACTTCCTAAGTCAGAGGCTTTCACACTGTATTTCATTGTCTTTGATTAGTTGCTTTTCCAGTTATTCGTGCTGTGGTAAGAAGTTCTGCAAATTTTTGGGAAGTTTCCAAGGAACTAAATTAATGAGTTTGCTTTGAAGAGTTAAATAATTCAATCTGATGCTCATTGTATTTTATACCAAAAGCAACAGAAAGAAATTGCTCAGTATTTCTTGTTTTGTGACCATGTGGGACCTCATTGTCTTAGAATCATAGAGTTGTTTAAGACCACTAAGATCATCAAAACTAAGCATTAATCCAGGACCACCATATTCATTTGTCCCCAAGTTACCCATCCACAGGCCTTTTGAACATTTCCAGATGATGATTCAACCACTTCCTTGCACATTTGTTTGCATCATTGGCTTGGCTTTGGATTTTTCATAACTCTCAAATAACTGTTACGAACAAAGTAGAGGGGATGGTAAGAACTTGCAAATATATATATAGGAATGTAATACTCATTAGCTTATTCATGATTTGGAAGTGAAATTCTGATAAACAATGTGCAAGTAGAAATACCCTACAGAGCTCATGAACTTGAATATTAATACTTCAGTCTAACACTAATACGTGTGTATTTTCTGACACAGCCTGTATTTTGTCCCACAGGCCAACGTGCGTTTCCTTCGAGCCATTTTTCTTATTCATGAAAGGCCTGTTACATACTAGACCTCCTATAGTTTTCACCATTCTTCTAATATTTGTCTTGAGCACCCCCACTTCCTACTAATTACACTTGAAAAACATGGGGGATGTACGCTACCCTACTTCTTCTGATTTTCTAATCAAGGTCTATTAGTAGGGAACTCTGACTTTGAAAAAGGCAAATATGCACATTGAATAAAATATCAAGGAAGGAAAAATAAAATTATCTTGGTGAAAATTAAAAAAAGGTTATACATGCTTTGGGGAAGCTCCACAATTTGAGACATCAGAAACTTGAAGGCACTCCTGAGAGTCCCTGGAGAGGTGTTTGTGAGAAGAGAAAGGACTGTCAGAGTCCTTTGGCACCAAATTACTGAAAGGATGTAGGTGGAGATGAGCACTGGCTGCTGACTGTTGTTAGCCTGTTCATGACTCAAATGTGGGTTCTTGCCATGGATTCTAAGCAGCAGCCCAGATTTCTTTGATTTGAAGTCCTCCTGGTTATCTGAAGGGTCTCTTTTCTTCTCCTGAATAAATTCATCATTGCTTGGTGCTCCCAGCATCCTTCCTTTCAGTCTGAAATGATGTCATCTCTCACTTTTGGCAGCAGCAATCCCAACAAGGCTGGAACATTTTTGGTAGCCAGAACAGATACATTTTGGAAAGAAGTACTAGATTATCCTTTGTTTTTCTCCATTTAACATCTTTGGCTGAAAGTGTTCCTGTTTTTTGCCCTTGTTGAATGAAGAATTTTGTCATTTGAAGGGGCAGTTTTACTTTGCAGACAGAAAGATGGTTTAACCAGGAAGAACTATGGACAAAAACTTTACAGCGCAAGCTAGGTTTGAGACATTGCTGTAAAAATTACTGAAAAAATCAAAGTCCGAAAGTAAAAGGAGAAAAATTAATTTTCTGTGCTGCAGATCATGACAGCTCCTCTAATGCTGTATGTTGTATTGGAAAGATACTTACTTGTTATGAAGACACAAATAATGCAAGTGGGTCTTAAGTTTTTTTTAGAAAAACAGAAATAATAGAAAAAAAATCATACCACACTGGTCTTCCACGCTTTAGAAACTATGCAGTAAATACTCTAAACAATTAGGAAATCAACATTTTATTTGTTTTACATGGTAATGCCCACAACAAAATGTGCCAGTTTGGAAATGTTGTTCAGAAAGTCACTTGAGGGAGGAATCCTGCCAATGATAGCTGTTCAACAAAAACAAACAATAATACATAGGCTTGTACATAATTAGGATAATTTGCTTTGTTTCTTAAAACACTGTTTCATTCTTATGGATTAATTGACAGGGCAAACATCCATTACATATAATTATTACTCAACCCTTATTAATCTGCATGAATCTTCTCAGTCTCCCACAACTTCAATGAAGGAGCTGTTAAATTGAGGCTTTGATAATCTCAAAATAATGTTATTTTTAACTTTCCTTCTATAGCTCCTCCATTCAGTTTTCTAGTGTACTCCAACACTATTCTCCCTCTTTGCAAAGCAATTGTCCTCTGCTTGACCTTCTGCTTCTATTTTGCTTCCTGCTTGCTGGTGCAGTGATTCACCACCCGGTCTAATCTCAGATTTACAACTGTGTTGATAGCCCACAGTCAAGGAGATGAGGCAGTGAAAAGGACTGCCAGGGGAAATTAAATAAATTTGGAATTTATCCATCTTTAGAAAGTGGTGCAAAGTCCCTTAATCTGTATGACCCCAAAGGTTTTTATGGCAATAGTTCCTCCTTCTATGTGCCCTCCTACCTCTCTTTGAAAAAATCCTAAAAATAAATACAAGCAAAATAATGAAGTCAATAAACATACCAGAAGAAGGATACCCTCTGATATTAAGCAGAAATAGACACTCCAAGAAATAAGAGAAACTCATTAAACCCATTAAGGGCTTTTGCAATTAAGAAGTGGTATTACACAGAAGGTTCCCCCACAATATTATACGAGATGCAAAGAAAGGAGAGGTAGAGAGAGGAAGATGCATGTACATGAGATTTTAAAACACACCCAAGGCAGCTGGCAGACAGGAGAAAATTTATCAAACCTTTCTGTAAATATTCTAGGCCTGCTAAAGGTATTAGAGCAAATCAGTCATATTCCCTTGAATTTAATGGCATATTATTGACAACAGCTTAGTGTGAGCCCATCTGCCCCTTTTGCTGTAATTGGATGGCTAAGAAAATAAGCAGTTGTTTACTGATAAATTTAAACAAGAGCCATATTTTCTAGGAAAAGTTCTATGGGACAATGCATGTGTCATTTCCCTGTGAGCCCTGTGTCCAATCATTCTTTGGCCAGCAAGTGGCATCTCAGTCTTTGCTTCTGCCTGTGCTTGATGTTGTCATGAGATTTTACCATAGGAAAAAGAAAGGCAAATTACTGTCCTTTCAAAATTTCTAGTATGCACATACATACAAGCAACTTTTGAAAAAATGCTCTACTATCTGCTTCTGAACCATCTCTAGGCTTTGCTAATAAGGCTCTGACTTCAAAAGTACCTGCACAGAATTTTCTTTCCTACCACACACTTATGCTTTTCCCCCCCCCCCTTTTTTATGCTTTGGG
>WEIU01004736.1:129952-156923 GCA_013389925.1 Aegithalos caudatus | reverse complement strand
CGCTCTTATGCTTTTCCCCCCCCCCCTTTGTTAAGCTGTGGCAAAAAGGTACAGCATCCAACAGAACTTTGTTTCATTCCTCCTCCTTCCAAAATTTATTTTTGGAATTTTATTAAGAAGAGTGACTTGGTTTTACTTGTTAGCTTTCTAATTTTGGCTAACTGGGGTGACTTAATGAACCTCAGCACCTGTGTGCATCTCCTGTTATGCTTCAGTGCACTTCAGTGCACATTAAAACTCAGTTATTCGGAGTTCCTGCGTCTTCTCTGAACACAAAATACTACCTGTATTTATGCTCTCCCCCCTCCCACTGAGAGATAAAGAGGCTTAATCTTCTCCTGGGCTCTGCATGATCTTCTTTTATCTCCTTAGCTGTGCTCCATATAATGAAAATGACATCACAGGGTGGCCTTTTGCCTCTTCCCAAATTACTTTCAAATTAATTAATGTCTTAAGTTTAGAATGTTTAGAAGAATTTTAATTTTTACTTGTCAATTTTAGATTGCATACACCCTTTTTTATCTTCTTCTTGGGATGCATATTTTTAGATCAGTGACCTTTTGGATTTATGATTCATGCTGATTTAATTTTTTCCAGCTGGTCCATTTTCACTTAAGTTGATACAGATGTTCTGAAACAGATACTTTTGCCATTAAACCAATCATTGCACACCTGTGCTCCCAATTTTTCATTGAAAACAAATCGATTTCCTTGTCCTCTATTCTCTATTTTTTTTTCCAAAAATGTCCGTAGAAATCTTTCAGGGAAAAGCACCAATATTATAAAGAACCCCAGCACATGTACACTAATGCCACCTGTCACAGACCAGGAGCTATTCCAAATCAAATGCTACTTAATTTATCATGCAAATTTTAAGAATCAAGCACATAGTTTATTTATTAATGTAAGTAACTAAGATTTAATACTTTGTGCATATATCAGACCAAAATGAGCTGTGCCAAAAATGATATTATGCTTCATTGGATTGTATTCTGTACACATGGCTCTTAGATACACTTTCAAAAATATTAACAAGCATATCCATCAGCAGCTGAGCATTCAAAAGTAAATATCATAGCATGTTATTCATCTTTTGAGGTGCAGATCTGAGCTTTCATTAGGTTTCTTTCATATGTATAGCACGGGAGCAAAGAAAATTTCCATGCTTTTACTATTGAGCACATATCCTTTCTGCACGCCTATTTTGTCATGAGAAAAAAAGTCTATCTCCAGCCCCAGTCCCCTCCCTGAAATTCTCCTCTTCCCCTCCAAAACCTACAAAGGCACATAGACTCACAGTTCACGAATTTGACTCACCCTTAACCTTTGGAGGAGCGATTCCATATTACTTCTTTACTCAGAAAGTCACCTCTTTACTCTTGTATTTTCTCCACTAAAAGGAGAATCATAAATAGTACCCTAGGAAAAAAAAAATAAACAAAACTGTAGCAGAGCTCTCAAAATAAGGGCCTTGGGGAAAAAAAAGAAAAAATAATGGCATTTCTCAGTTCAAGTACAAAGACAACATCGAACTTCCCAATCATATTACATGCAAAATGTTAGGAGGAGAGAAAAGCAGCGGAGGAAGTTTTTAAACTTTGACCGTCAGTGCCTTCTTAGTGTCATCTGCAGCAAGTAGCAAAATCTGTAAAGAAGATTCAAGTGAAATACCAGACATAAAAAGGCATGGGTAATGTTGATATAAACAGATCTTGGAAACTGGCACTTAAATGTGCTTTAAATACTTCTGTTTGCAATTCTATTAACAGTATTCTATATACTAGATTTTTTTTTTCTTTTACGATGTTCTCTCAAGTGAGTGCAATGTTCTTAAAGGTTTTCTGTTTCTCATAAACTGCTCATGTCTGACATGCTTATACTTGTCTATTACTTATTCTATGTGAACCATAAACCCAACAAGAAGATTAAAGTACAGACACCCATTGCAGTCATGACATAAATTGTGTATCTTTCTGGAGGACAACAGTATTAAAGACTTGTACTGCAAAGAGCTGCAGATGTTGAGCTCATGGGGCTGAGCCTAAGTATACAAAGAAGTGTTGATAATATTTTCTAGAAAATGCTTTTAAGAATGTCTAAAGAGCTGGTTAAATGACCAAAAAAACCCCCAATAATCTCAGTACAGAGAAAATAGAGATGCAGTCTGGGCAGCAGAATCTGCTCCCTCTTACTTGACTGACCACTAACATGCTATAAACAGCATTCAATATGAATCTTTTGCTAACCATCTACAGTCTGATTTTTTCAGGAAAAAAAAAATCAAATACTTTCAAATAATGGCCACACATAGAAAACGGTGTTGTTTTGCACATACTTATCCACAATAAAAGAACTACAACTGCAAAAATCTGTCAGGCCACGTTGCCCTGTCATCCTTGTTCATGTCAGTGTTCATTTCTTCCACAGATTTTCTGCTCACATTCATGGGATAACCTTCAAAGTGAACAGATAATAGGAATGGCCCTATTTTTTAGCAGAACAAAACATTTAGTGGAGCAAAAAGAGTCATCTTTTGTTGTAGCAATAATGCTTCTGTCTTCAATTTTGAGATCAGACTACTCTGCATCACAAATATGTATAATGCAATTAATGCTACTATATTCATGCAAAATCAAAATAGGTAGCATAATGCAATAATTAAGATTAGAAGGGACTCCCAGAAGCTTTATAGTCCAAACAGCTGCTCAAAAAAAGGATCCAGCATCCAAGTTAGGCCAGGCTGATGTTAGATCAGATTGAAACAGAAAACAGACCGTAATCATGATTGTCCTTTGATACTTCAAAGTTATATCACTTACTAAACACTCTTTAACAAATACATTCTAAAGCACAAGAGTTTACTCAAATGATTCTTTCAGCTAGCTTTTATCACCTTTGTTAAGATCCATTAACCATTGTCTCTCCTCATAGAGGAGAGATTATATTTAATATTAGTCCCCAACTCTTAACACTTAAAAACCCCCAAAGTCTGACTGCTGAATGTGTTCAAGAGGGCTCCAGCATAGACAAGGCAAAGCAGTTGAAAAAAAACATTGACTAATACAAGACAAGACTTAAAAGCTTTGTGTAAACACAAGGGCAATGTCTAGGACTCTTTGCACTGAACTTTCATGCTCCATGTGCTTGAAAAATCCTAGAGACTTGCCAGAATTTCAGGAATAAAATTAAGCTAAAATCTGGGAATAGGATAAAAATAAAAACAAATGGAGATATTCCCTGTGCAAATGTAGCATCATAATACTAACAGCAGTGTAATACCAGTGTCAATTGGAGCTGTATTTTGTGTATAGCTAATAAGAAAGATGGAACTCTAGAAATTAGGGAACTGCAGGATAAAAACATCAGCTAATAAAGGAGTGGTGATGGCATTAGTATAAATGACCCAGGATGACTGTTGGTGAAACAGCTAACAGGAAAACTTTCTAATAGAACGTTGTAAAGATGATAATACAGACATGACTTTATATTTGAAGTGATATTCTCAGTATATATGTATTTTATTAATGAGAAAATTGATGCTTTGTGAATTGTTGTCAGAGTCCAGGGCATTCCCTTTGGTCACCCTGGAAAGTCAGGGACCTCGGCAGAGATGTCTGGGACCTGAGCAAGAAGGTTTGATACCTGTACAAGAGGGTTTGATTCCTGTAGAAGAGGGTCTGGGATCTGTACAGGGGGTTGGAAACCCTGGCACAGAGCCCAGGAAGGGACTGGCTTTGACTTCAGTCCATGGAAAAAGTTTCCAACACCGAGAGAAGAATTGCAAGACACCAAGGTGTGAAATACAGTAGTGTAGTTTATCACAGGGTGCAAAAGTAGAATTTAGGATTTTTAGACTGGGGGTTTCAAGAAGGAAAAATGGAGGAATCTGGGCATGTCCCTGTCCTTCTGCTTCTTCTTCTTCTTGTCCTCCATCTTCTGCTGTGATGGTGGCACTTTTGGATTGTTTTAGAATAGAGACTGCATGTCTAACATAGGTGATAGGTATTGGTAATCTTTTGTAAATATAGTACACATAGTACATAGTATAAAGAGTTGACGCCGCCCCCAAGGCCAGTCAGTTGGTCATCAGTCAGGGATGGCTTGAGCTGCTGCAAGAACCTCAGCAGGGTGAAGAAAGAATGTATTAGATAAGAAAGAATAAACAACCTTGAAAAACAAGCTGATGATTCCTGGACTTCTTCTTTAGAACGGGGCCTGGGAAAAAGACATTTTCTAACATTTTGCGAGTCATTGCAACACAAGACAAACCCAACAAATTGTAAGAGAGATTATTCTGATTTCATCAATCAGAATCTTTGCCATAAAATCTTAGCTGGAGACTGAATTCTGCTGTTCCAGACCACTCCCAATTAAATAATCAGTAGCCCTACAATTAATGATTCTAATTAACAGATTGGGCCACAAAGGGATTCCTGCCTTATCAGCTGTTTATGTAATTGTTTACTGCACCTCGAGGAAAAGGGCTCTGCAGGTTTGCTGCAGGTCCCCAGCACAGATGGACAGGAGGAGGTGACAGAGTTTGAGACTGAGTGCAGCACAGCCTTTTCCACCCTGCAGTACCTCTGAGGTAGAGCGATAACTCCTGGGAGAAGCACGGTGCAGCAGGTGCGCTTTCCTGAAGCAGCTGGAAGGGAGGTATAGTCTTCCCTAGCTGGTCTCAGCCTGGGACACCACCACCTTACTGATTGCTATTGCTTAATTGCAAATTGATGAAAAGCAGTCTGGGTGACTGCTCTTTACAAGTGATAGCATTTAGCTCTTAGAAGAGGACTTAGGATAGGATGACAAGCTTCTCCTATGCCTGAAGTTTCAAAGGTTGTTTCACCAGAATGAAAGGGACAGCAAAGCTGAGTCGTGCATCTTTAACTCTGTAGTGTTTAGAGTAGACAAAATGTTTGTGTGTTTACAATGAACAAACAAACAAATGAACAAAAAAACCACAAAAAACACCAAACCACCAAAAAACAAAAAAAAACCTCACAAACTAAAAGAGTTTCCAGTGGCTAAAAATAAAATATCAGCATTTGTCACAAGTGCAGTTTAGTGATTTGCATCTGAGCAGGGATCAGAAATGCTCAGTAAGGATCTCATTGCCATTAGGGCTTTGCCTCACTGCATCACATGTGAGAAGGTTTAGATGCTATAATTCTTGGATTAAAGCAAAATGTGTAAGGACAGATCACAACAGAGGAATATAAATATGGAATTGTCTATATCTGGAGTAAGTAGACAAATTTATGTCTGGAAAAAAACTAATTTCTGTTTCTCATGCTCATATGTGTCTTCTATTTCAATTCTGTTTGCAGTTACATTGAAATAAAAACCCTTTATAGGAAAAATTTCAAAAGGTTTTGACAAAGAAAGGTATTGATTTTTGCATCCTGAGTTTTCAGTCCTGCTTGGGATCTTTTCCTTCTGTTTGCTAGATAGATGCTGAAATTCAACTAAGTATTTTTAAAACTGAAATACTAAAATGAACTTCCAGAGGTAGCAGAGAATTAATGGGAAATGTGCTTAAGTCACAGTGCATCTAATAATAATTTTAAGGGCTAAACTTTCCCTAGTTATTTGTGGGGAGTCAGCAAGAAGTGTTTCTGTTCTCCTAAACATCCACAGTGACTTCCTCCCTTCCTAGAGTAAGTGGACTTAGTGTATACAGTGACATCCAAAAGATTGGTGCAGAGTTGCAGGCCAAGAGTTACTCCACACACAGATCATTAGCACAAGAATCCACTGAGGGCTATTAAATATAAATAGAAAGCTGTTCCTCATACCTCAGGAACCTTCTCAGCAACAGACAGCTACAGGGTGAGAAAATTGTCCACGGAAATACCATGATATTGCCATGTTCTTTTGGTGTTGATATGGGATGTTGAAGTAGACGGACCTTTGATATAGAAATGGATAATCATAAAATTTTATTATCTCAACTGTAGTAAATGACATGAACAGTGTTGAAAAGTGTTGAACTAGTGAAATATTAAAATTCACGAGAGTACCTGGATCACAAATTTTGTCTGTAGTCCCTTGTTACCCACGTATAAGTCCACAATAAAGACCAAAATGGAAAATCAGACCAAGATCCAATATTTTTTGCCAGTATAAATAGAATGGAATTAAATAAAACTTTTATTGTTAAAGAGATAGGATAAGTGGTTCCATTCCTCACACTCTAAATCCAGAAAGACAGTTGTTTTGCCTCTGAGAATGTTTTCAGAGAATGATGTATTCCTTCCTTCCAATCCCTGTGTGTATTTCTAAAGAAGGCCATTCTGCAAAGAAATACAAGTTATGAATATACTACACAGCAATCTTGTGTGACTGGTGGACAGAAAGTCAATTAATGAAAATTCACCTTTAAGATTTGAGAAGCATTACTGTGTATTATTATGTATGTATGTGTTTCATTAATAAAAGAGTTGTATAATTTTTAAAACAAAATGCAAATTCAAAACTTGTCATGCATTTGGAAATGCAGCAGCATCTAATCAAATGTGTCTGATTAATTCTACAAAGGAATGACTTCTTTAATCTCTCTGAAGTTCAGTTCCTAGGAGAAAAGCCAAGCTTAATAAGAAAAAAAAAGAAGGACATTGCTGGTCAAAAGATCTAAAACCCTGCATGGAAGAAGGCAACAGTGAAAACATCTATGTGTAATGGTAGGTGATCTGTCCTTAGTTTCACATGACCTCAGTAATATGCTCTGACATCCTGTGGTGTAGGGGCAGATACCTAGATTTGCCAAAAGGCAGTAAGACTTTGGCAAATTTGGGCTTTTTGGACTTTGCTGATTAGTAAAAACAGTATTCTTATTTAATACAGGTAAAGTTCAAGATGCATCAGCTGCACCTTGTCATCTGGAGGAAAAGCAGTTCTGGTCCATCATTTCAGTTTAGAACAAAAAACACTGAAGCAATTATGACTTGTATAAACTTGGTTTCCCTGTGGACCACATCAATTACCAGTAATGTGATAGTCAGCAGTGAAAATGTACTTGTCAGAATATTTCTGTAATTACATATTGAGAAATTGATTAAATAACCCCTCCATTTTGTTTTAACAGCTAACCAGCTCCAACATTTTTGTTTTTTCAAATAAAGGCTTTTCTAAATCTTTCAGAAAAATTGCTTAGAGTCTTCCTCTTTAACTGGGATCTCTTGTTGTCTGGGGATAACTTGGGAGACACTCTGTTATCACGGTTAATGAAGAAAGGAATGTTTAGACCCTGGGTATGTTTTTATAGCAACTGTGTAAACCTGAGTGGTCCCTTTCATGTGCAGGACTGAAATTTTACAATTTAGTTCCCTTCTCAGTCTTGTTACCATCTCTAACCTAGAAAAGTAATATGCTTTGTTCAAAGACTTCATCTTAGCTTCTGACAGAACGTTTACCTAGGCATTTGATAAAAAATTAAGGACAGCAGGGTCAGGGAACAGCCCAGGGAGCGAGTCAGGGCCAGGGAATGGGTCATAGGACAGTGTTCTAGTTTAGGGTAAATTTGGGAGGAAAACTCCAAATTAGGGATTCCTACAGAAAGCAAACCCAAATGGCCCCTCCCCTAGCCGGTCCAGGAAAACTTCTTTGGAAAAAGTGGAAAAAATTATTTATTTAACAAACAAATACCCACAGGCACAAAGACTGAATAATATGAAACAATAAAAACCTCTCGNTGGTCCAGGATACTTCTCTGCCTCAGCTAGCTAAAACTAACTAACTAAAAGCACAGGAGATCTCTGCCCCACCACTGTCCGTGCCTCAGACGAACACCGCCGCAGCAGGAATGCGGAGGAGTCAGGGCCGTTTTCTCAAAACAAACTGCACTGCTTTTTTCTCCCCCTTTGCTCTCAGAACCAGGTTTAAAGGTACAGAACTCAATATACAGCACAAATAGAACAGACAATTGGGGATACAAGCATCTTAAAGTCACCCTAGGACAGACAGGTCAGGCTACGAGTCAGCGTCAGGCCATGGGTCAGGCTACGGGTCAGAGAACAGGTACAGGTTAGGCTACAGGTTAACCCTAGATATCTATGACCACTCTTAGATAGACATATCTCCATACTTAGATATACCCTGCCCCCACCCTAGACGCTAACACTAACCCCAGACCTTCAACCTACACCCTAATCCTAACTCTAAATACACAGACAGACTTGTGTGCGTCTGTGGGTATTTGGGCTTCCGGGTCAGGGGTCAAAGCTCAGGGGTCAGAGGTCAAACGTCAGGGGGCAGGGAGCAGCTACAGCTTAGAGAACAGGTCAGAGTCAGGCTACGGGTCAGAGTCACGGTATGGCTCAGGGAACAGGTACGGGCTAGGATACGCCTTAACCCTGGGTATCTCCCTCCACACTTAGATATGCCCTACCCTAACCCTAGATGCTAACTGTGGACGCCAACCCTAACTCTAGATCCTAACCCTAGACGCTAATCCTAACCCTAAATATACACACATTAATATATACATGTGCGTGTGTATGTGTTATAGACATATAGTTATAGACATAGGAATCTTACAAAAAATAATATATAACTATGCACATGATTATGTGTATGTGTGTGTGTGTATGAGAGAGCAAATTGCTTGGAAGATTGCTTGCAAAACATGCAAGCAATCTTCCAAAGAGAAACTTCTCCAGAAGATAACACTAAAATTTTCCATGAACAGAAGCTATGAAAAAAGCCTATAGACCCAATGCACACCCAAGAACTTGTAGCATAGAAATGGTCCAGTCACTTCCATATGTGCCATCCAGGCTGATTGAACATTCACATTCAATGATTAGTTTTAACAATCACAGTGATCACTAGCTTGTATGGTTCATCCACTTGGAAAAATGAGTGTCACACCACATTTTTTTCTGTTGGCCAGCAGTAAGCACGTCTAGGAAGAAATTAAAAAAATACACTACAACAACAAAGAAACATCCCATCTGTGTGGAGAGTGTTTCTGAGGCTAAGTAGTGTACTAGGCAGTTAAATAATACTTAAATGTTACTTAAATGTTTATCACAGGATTTTGCTGCAAGTTTCATTTTCTCTTATTTAAAAGGCGGGTACTATTTACTTGCTGCTTCTTCACCTGGGGGTTTGTAAGAATCACTCATTAATGGCAACACTTTGAAGTGAAATCCTCAGTAATGACAGCAGCACTTTTACTATGGGGAGAAAATAAAATTGGGACCAGCTTTTCTTTCCCCACTTTGAAGATGGGGAACCCACATCTAATTCTAACTCTACTTTGTTGTTTAGTTTTGTTTCTATCTACTTGGCTATTATCTCTCCCGGGTAAGTAGGCTAGCATCATAACTTTGTGGGAGGATTCTCATTACAAGGCATTGCAGGATTACCCCAGCTTTATTCAAACGAATGCACTTAGCCTCAGTTCAAAAGAACACAACACAACTACCCCATTCTCCCACTTGCAATCATACTCAGGTGTTTCAGCCCATTGATTTAGACATTTATGTACCTTTCTGGATTTTTTTTCCCTATGTGTTTCACTTGACTGCAGCCCAGAGTAGCCTTCTCTATACAGCCAGCTTCTCATTTAGCAGAGGTCAGTAAATGCATATGCAATAACAACAGGATTTGTACAACAGGCAGGGAAGTCTCCCAGCCCAGATTCCGTCAGTGTTTTTATCCGTATTAGGTAAGATTAAAGCCAGCTATGATAGCGTGCAGAGGAGGTGCTGAATTGTGCAAGGGCACCGTTTGACTCCTTTGTAGAGGCTCACTTAGCATCTTTCTGTGCTCACTTAACAATCTTGCTGTGCTAAATCCAGACCTGGCTAAATTCATTCATTACACAGCACTAAAGCACTGATAAAAGACAGGAGCTCAACACCAGAAGTGCATTCTCACTGAGATAATGCAGCAGTGAAGGATTAGAAAAAACCTTCCGCATTCCTCCTTCACAGATCATTATAGTCCTGCTGCTAATAGGAGTGGTGCAGAATTAGGCCAACAGTGAACATCTCAAGTGAATATCACACTGTGTGAATATCCACTGAATATCTTGAGCGCATGGTTTAGCATATATGAAAGCCACTGCCTGCTATGGCACTGAATCCAGTTTGCTTAAACATGTAAAATGGCAAGTGTATCGCTGGAGACTTTTTTTTTTATTTTTTTCCCCCTCCAGTGACCTGAACACTGACTGGATTGCATCCAAAAAGAGGAAAAAAACCCAGGACTTTGATAAGGACATTCTTCCAGCAGCAGAACACACAAACTAGATTATATTATATATAGACTGGATTATATATAATATAAACTGGTTTGGGTCTATATTTTATATTATATATTCTATATTTGGTCTATATTCCCACTGATTTCCAAGGATCCCCTTGTGATTTTAAGGAGAAAATGAGAAACAAAACTTAAGTGGGTAATCCTAGAGAAAATCCCACTAGATCTATACTAAGTACTCCTGTGCAATAAACCATCAGCATCTGTCACTGAAGTGAACTGTGCTCCTTATTAGCAGTGAGTGGATGAGTTGCATGGCGTTTCCCTAGATGATTTGGATATACAGTTGACATATTTTACACAAATTTTGAGGTAAATAGCCGTGTGTTTGAAAAAAATCCCAACCAAACAGAAGAAGAGAAAAGGAGGCAACAATCACATCTGAGGAAAGCACAGCACAATCCATTTATCAATTTGCTGTAATGTAAATAGGTCTCTCACATCATTAGCAAAAAGAGTTTTTTTGAAACATTTCAACTTTGAAACACTGCATAAAAAGATCAGCATGTGATCACTCTCTTATCTGCTTTCCATTATTCATCTACACATAAAAAATGTTTTGATACAAGACAAAATGCAGTTCCCAGCTGTATTTTGTCATGAAATGGCTTTCATAGCTCACAGCTCTATTATCAGGAAAAGATTCTCAGCAGCTGGGTAAATACATTTTGCTTTGTTGATGCTGACTGTTAATTTTGCATCTAAAGCTTGCCAATGTTATAGAACTATAACGCTTCAGAAAATGCCATTGATGGGAAGTACAGTTGCTGTGCTATGGATAATTCATAGGCAATAGATGAAAAGGATCATGCTGGTTCCTCTCATAAAGAATTCCTGTTTTCAACACAGTGACTAAGAATACAGGTAGGCCCTCAGGTGCTGAGGTAGATTCTGTGGTACGAACATGTGTGTACATATGTATGTGCTGCTTGTGAGTCTGCAAGTAATTTTTAAACACCCTGATTTAAATAGTAAGTTTTAACTTCAGGAAAGGGTTGTCTGGAGAAGTTGTGAAATCCCCATGCCCAGAAGTGTTCAAGGCCGGGATGGATGGGGCTTTGACCTGCCTAGTGGAAGATGTCCTGGCTCACCGACATGGCATTGGAATGAGATGATCTTTATGGTCCCTTCCAATCCAAGTCATTCCAGCATTCTGTGATTCAGCATCAGACACTGTCCCTTTAAAGTTTCAAGCATTGGAACTAAGAAAGAAATTAAATAGGTGATGAAAGTTCATGTTACAAATTATCTTCCAGATTCAGTTTCAAAATAACATTTTCAAGTACTAATGTATTTCTGTGGTGCTTCAGTGTGTTGGGTTTGTATCTAGAAACATTTACACACACCTCAGACATTTAGAACATATCTCAATGGCATGAGGTATTGGTGGCAAGGGATACCAGCACTGTGGGTGAGTTTAGTTCAGGAATGGAATCAGCACAGCTGTTAGCATGATCCTACAGTCCTGAAGCCGACCAGCTCTCTTTCCCATTTTCCCAGAGAGCCTGGGTGGACCTATGTAACTGAAAATGCAATTTCACACTATGTGTGCACAAAATATACTTAGAGGAGGCACCATTCCTGAAGACTACACAGCCAAAAATACACTGACACAAGAGCTCAGTTACCCCTTTTCACCCCTCAGCACTGTCTCCCCCTCACCATGTCCAGTCCAGCTGCTTTCTGCACTAGGAAAATGCCTCTTTCTCTCTGACTCCCTCCTGCACTATACAAGTCCCTCTTGAGAGAGTTTTGACACTCAGACCCTCTCCCACCCTTCACATGTTTCTGGCATGCTCATTAGTTTTTGATCAGGATTTTCCTCTGACAAAACAGGCCAAAGAGCCCTGGCACAGAGAACCAGTCTTAGGTTAGCTTTAGATAATCCCCTAAACTGGTGACAAATCAATTTGAAAAGAAATAGGAAATGGAAAAAGATATACAAAGCCCAGATTTGGGCTGATGACATTTGCTGTTAAACTGAAGCCAAGTCATCTCAGCAGCTGCAAAATTTTAAATCAGTTGCAGGGGCTATAAACTAAGTCACAAGACGGAAGGAAGGAAACATGAAGAACAAGAAAAGATGAACTGTTACGCTTCCTTTGCAAATACAGGGTTTGATTTAATGTTCCAGATTACTAACTTGGATTATTTGTTTCCATGTGCTGGGATTAATCAATGCTTTCCATTCGCAAGCCTGAATGAAATGTTCTTTCCATAGTACTTGCAGAGATGATATAAGACTAGATAGAAAAATTAATAATGGGAAAGTCAATATAATCTTTAATCTACAATAAAAATATCCTAATGTATCATGGTCTCCATAGGAACTGCACAAAATCTGGAGTTTGTATTTTGCAGGTTTCTCTGGTGTTACCGGTGTAGAGCTCAACCTGCAGCCCTGGCCCTGAGCAGTGGACATGTTGGATGGCCCAGGAAGGGAAAAGGGTATGTAAGTGTGCTTCCTTAACACCACTCTCTTGAAAGGAGCAGCTGAGTACAGTGCATCTGAAGCTAAGGAAACCAGGGCTCCAATCTACGAGATAATAGTGACCTACCCACTTATGAGCTAAAGAAAAAGTAGAAAATGCCCAACTAGATGCTACATTTGTCTATATATTTGTCTATATATTTGTTCAGGTGTGGGTCTGATGTTACAGCTTTTTCTGCTAGAATTTCTTAGAATCATACCTTGTCTCTAGTGTAAGCTGAAAAGAAATTGCTCTCCAACAGTGCTTACTAAAAAAGAGAACCAAAAAGGGCAGCTGTTAGCAAATGGTTAAACCTTTTATCAAGACTGAAATACCACAGATGTTCTTGAGATTCTTCTGCTTCTGCATCACTGCCTCTAATGGGTACAAGTTATTATGTGATATCTGAATTTTCTTCACTGGTTAAGGGTATAAATTACTGCAAAATGGGCATGATAGAAATAGTCCACAGTTACACCACCATTAAATTTTTGCATGCCTTTGTGTCACTAGCACAGCTTCAGAGTCTTCTCTCTACAATACAAAATAGGAATAATAATTCTGTCTCAGCAGTCTAGCAGGTAAAGCTGGTAACTCCCGTCTAGACTAGGAAGTGCTCAGATATGGAAGGTTCTTGTAGGTGTACTGATAGACAAATCAATACATTCAAAAGATACAAAAAGATAATATCTTATATGGTCAATTGCAAATCAAAAAGATTAAGTGATACATTCAGTGTGCTTCCAATGGGGTTTTGTTTTGCTACACTGGAGTAAGGTAATCAGTCATCTTTACTTGTTGAAGCTACTTGCACTGTAAAGCTCTATCTTCATTAGGATAATGGTTGAAAAATCAGACCAGGCAGCTTTATTCTCCTTTAAATCTTCCTGCCATAGTGCAACTAGAATAGCACCAAAAATTAAAAAGAGACAAGGGAGGAATATAGATGTAAAGAGCAGAAGAAGACATTTTTATTGTCAGTGAGAATTAGCCAGCCAATCTTTCTAACCACAAAGCAATTTAACTTGGCCTTTTACTGCATCCATTTTCTCTGATTAATTTTTATGATGTCAGACTTCTTGTCCCTTGGGGCTGGAAGTTTGCAGGACATTATTCAAGTCTTTAACCCAAAGTCCTGCATCTGGCTCTCTGGTGATCCTTCAGGTGCCAGCAGCTTGCAGCCCTGATACCCCTCAAATGCGCAGGTGATAATCTGACAAGCGTGGCTCCTCTCTCTGTGAAATGTGCCATAGCATTAAAGTGAGTTACTACTCAGCACTTAACAGCTGTTGGCTTCTCCTGACAGCATTAATACAACATTAGACATAGAGATATTTTGAGAGTGAGAGATGTTTTTAAGCAATTGCAGGTCTGCGAGGTTTCTCTCAAAGGTGTTTATTTAACCGGAGCTCACAGCTGCAAGACTTTAAAAGAATGTATCCATATACAAGTGACACCAGTAGCTTGAGTCATTTGCACACAAAATGACTCCACTTGACATGAAAAGGTTTGCATTTTCTGACTCCCCTTACAGGAAGTCTAATCTGCTCCCACCAACACAAACAAGCTTTGTCTGTTTGAAAAGTTCACTGCCTTGTTACTATGACCAAGCACAACACTGAGACAGCTGTCTCATTCCTCTGTGTTCCAGTGCTTTTCCTTAAAATCACATCAAGTACNAAAAAAAAAAAAAAAAGACAGCTTAAAAAAATAAAGCCTAAAATAACTTTAAAAGTCAAGGATATTTTTTTTTTTCTTTTGGGACATCTACCTCCATCTGCTACTTCTAAGTCTAATGCTCACGAATAAATTAACCAGTCAAAAACACATGTATTCATAAACTGCCATGTAAGTGATGTAGTTGTGAGTTTATTCATCCTAGTTTCTTCTTTCTTTTGCTCCAGTTTTTCCTTCTGTTCCTTCAATATCTATGTTTTTGCATGTATTAATTTCATCAAATTCAACTTTTCTGGTTGAATGCCTGAGAACAACTACCTACTAAGTCAGGGTTTCATACCTTCTTACCCTGACAGCACCTTCTCTAACTACTTACAAATCAGATTAAGATGTAAAAGTGAGAGGTTTAATTTGATGACAATAGGGATTTCCATCTGATGCTCAAAGTTGATTATATTTCTGTTTTATTTCAAGACAAGCATAAGAAGAACAACAGTATATTTTGGCAGGACAAGCATAACCATGCAAAACACAGTACATCATAATAGACTCTTCCATATGAACAGGGAGGAAAATGTGAGAACAATGATTTCTAATGTTTGTACTTAAGAATGTCTGTGTTGACAGACCCCTGTGCTCTGTTGTTTGGGATTGAAGCTACTTGTTCCTCTGCTAAACAAATACATGTGCAATGTCCAAGAGCCAGATGCACTTGTAGCTGATGTCTAACTCCCACTGATGTCAAGAACAAGAATAGACATTTATGAGCCAAGCCCCTGGCAACCAACACAAAAATTACTTTCTACAGGAATATACACCAACTCGGAGATTTTATCATGTCATTAAATTTCCTTTCAAGTGTAACTTTTGACTTTGGGATGGAATACCAAAGCAAGCACATTTCCCTCCAGTAAAGGCTTTTATATATTTTGACTTAAAGTGACTTATTATGTATGATTTTAGAATTTTTAACCTATGTGTCATGTGTTCAGAAGGAATCCCAAAACCTGTCTTACAAACTCTAGACACATTGATAAAATAAACCACTTACAGAAGTTGTTTGTATGCATACAAACTAGCCATCCAAAAATCTCATCATACTTGACTGCTTTCTGAATATAACATCATTCCTGCAGATAGTAATCACACTGCATCATGATGCTTGTTTTAAAAAGTGCCTTTTTAAAGGTTCTTAGCATAGAGGAGATTCATACACATTTGGTCAGCAGAATAAAATGTTACCTCTAAGTTTATTTTATCCAAATGAATGTAACTGCTGGGATCATTTAGAGCCATATTCTCAATGCTCCATGTCTACACAAGAGAGAAAGAGCAACTTCACCTTCAAACATACAATTTATATTTGTGATATATAAGTCAGTTACTAATTAAAAAGCAGATGCTAATGATCATTTTCATGCCATAAAATCTTCTGAGTTTTGTCCTCAATAAACCTCCATGTTTGGGGTTTTGGTTTTTAGGGGGTTTTTGGTTGGTTGGAGGTTTTTTTTGTGGTTTGTTTTCTTTGTGGGTTTTTGTTGCTTTGTTGTTGTTGTGTGGGGTTTTTTTAAGTAAGTCTCTTATACTCAGAGCACTAGATTCATATTTAAGCTTAAGTCCCATGCACCTCAGTGGGTCTTGATGGGAGTTTTGCCTCAGGTAAGACAAGAAGATGAAGACCTGATGTTCATGTGTTTTGACAAAAACCATCTTCACACATTTTGAGTTCTTCAGTGCTGACAGTATTGATATTTTTTTCCTGCATCCAACCTACTCAGTGCATTGAATATTTAATAATACAGGTGATATGAGGACCCGTTGTCTGACTCACATAAATAACACAATAATTTAAACCAAATCTTCCTTCTCTACAGTGTATGCAATGCTAAATTAATATAGTGTCCCCCCAAAAAAGCCCCATAAACATTGTCAGTAATATAAAATAAACTAGGATAAATCGGACATTTGAAAAAAAAGAATGGATTGTTTAATTTTAGAATATTTTGCTGCCACCTTTTGGAATTTAATAAAATGTGCATCTCAGTGGTTTGTAACAGGGATATATAATTTAGCCCTCAAAAGCAATCTCTAACATTATTAGAGAAAGAATATATGCATTTCTTCTTTCTTCCTTTTTAAATTCTTAACAAGTATGCCAAGTTTCACCTTTCACCTTCACAGACAGATGGAACAGCACAGATTCAAAGTTAAGGCTTTCACATATGAAAAAAATAGGAAAAAAAATGTGCATTAAGCATAACTCTCAATAAATGCCATGATTAATCAAGAGATCAAGCATTATTTGGCTATAAATAAACACAGGTAAAGAAAGCAAGGAGCTGCTTACAGATGATACCTAAATATCAATTAATCAGTAGCAAATAATTCTTAGTTTTAATCCAAGGTTACTTGTTAGAATTCAGGGCCTCTTTCCCCCCAGGTGTGTTGTGGCCTTTGCATAACTGCACTGCTTTTAAAATATAACTCTACATAAATAAACAAGAGGAAAACAAGTCCTAAGGCTCTGGGCTCTGTCCTACATATTCTTTCCCTGTCTCTGTCAGAGAGATTTTCTTCTGCACAACTTACAAAAATGCAATGCATTTTGGGGAAGATTAATATATATAAATACAACACCGGTTTAGAGAACATGTCAGAAGTTCTTTGTTATCACTAAGACAACTGGAGCACTAGTCTTATTTTAGAAAGGCGAGATCAGAAGCATTTATACTGGAGGAATAATAGAAATATCTGTAAATAGTCCTGAAGTGGACAGCTTTCCTTTGCTGCAAGGAAAAAGATTGTTATTCCAAGAGCACCCTGGGATTCAGGTGTCTTCATTGTGGCCCATAATGGGGACAGATGACCTCTAGGACACCAGCTCTGCAGAAATGTGTGCTGCCTGGCAAAGTGTCGCTCGCCAGGTGGATCGATCAACCACTCTTTGGGGAAATAAAAATTGGGAGTATTAGGAGGTGCAAGTACCAAGCAATTTATTTCCATGCCACTATAATTCCTCCATGCCTAAAATCTGATTTAAACAAACACACAGGAGTGCTATGAGATCTGTATTCCAGAAAGCACTAAAATGAATATGTTTCTTAGAGAAAGTGCTCACATCCCAAGTAGGAAGGTTTTGGACAACTACCTTTTGTAATTTGGACTGCAAATTCGGATTGCACGAACGGCTGACGAACGTTTATCAGAACTGGTACGAGCATCATGGATGTATGGATGTGCTCCTTGTGGGAACAGGGTTATTTGTAGCATCGGGACATTGATAATAAATCCTGGCAGGGCACGGGCATCGCTAATAAATCCTGGCAGCGCGGCTTTGGCCCGGCTGAGGAAGTGGCGCAGCGCCGACATGAGCTGATTCCTGACTAATGAGGGCGGATCGCCGGCGTGGCCGTTGCCGGGAGACGGGCNCCGAGGCACGCCGGCGAGGATTTTTCCCGAGACTTTGTGCCAGGGCTCTCGGAGGGCTTAGCGGCGGCAGCGAAACGCCTCCGCCATGTCGGGGGCAGGCACCGCCGACTGCGGGCTGCAGGTGAGCGGCGGCGGCCGGGGCAGGGCAAGGACGGGGTAAAGCCGACGCTGGGAAGCCGGGCCTGCGAGCAGGTTTCTGCCATTGGGAATACGGTGTTAATTCGGTGTTAGAGGCAGCACACCCACAAAAATCCGCGTTGCTTTCGAAATGAAAGCAGGCAAGCAGGCTGCCCTCTGTGAGGACACCGGGAGCTGCTTGCTTCCCGTGCACCGGGCGGGAGCAGCCCGGCTGAAGGAGCAGCGCGGCCACCGGCGAGTGCCTGGGAGGCGCCCGAGGCCCGGGACAAGCCACGTTGCTCCTCGTGGTTTGTGGGTCAGGGTCAGGAATCTGTAAATACGGGTGAATTTCTTTATGTGTTTACAATCTATAATTAAGGCCAGTGCCCTTCAGAATCGTGTAAATGTGTCCGTGATGCCCTGCAGCAGAGAGTCCAAAATATGTAAAGTTCTTCCACTGGCTTGGACCTACCACCTGCTTCAGGCTCCTGTCCTGAGGCAGTGAAGAGCTCGGCCGTGCTCAGCTGCTCTCACAGACCCTCCTCTTGTGCTCTTGCCGATCAAAACATACAAAAGAGAAGTGTCACGTGATGATACATCACAAGTGCCCAAAAATGGAAAAGTGATTTGCAAAATACGTTTCTTATGAAGAAGAAATTTAAATAAATACATAGAGATTTGGGGACTTTTTTGATGCAGATCTGTTAGGGTAATGGAGATAGAATGGTAGCACTATGCTGCACAATAATTGTAAATTAAATGGGCTTATCCCTGTTGGTCAGTTTTACTTCTATGTGTGTGGGAGGGGAGAATTAGTGCTGAACTTGAACTACTGAATCTCCCTTTTATGTAAAAGTTATTTGTGAAGCCATTTCAGGATGAGCTACAGGAAGCAATTTCTGATTATGCAACAAGCAAGGAAAGAGATCGATATTCAGATGACTTTGAAAGTGATGAAGATGGCATGTTAAATGGTAAAACAAAATTAATTTTTTTTCTTGTGTTCTTCCTTTCTTAACTCATTACTAGATCCTAGAAAATCTTTATGTGTTGATATGATTTAGTGCTCCAAGATTTCATATTTTAACAACTTCTAAAGTGCTGTGTCCTTCTCTGCCAAGTTAGCAGCAGAATTCCCAATGAAATCAGCAGCGGTGCCAACCTGCCAGACCACACCCATCAGTACTGGTTCCTGCCATTGTGGTGGCCAGTTTTCCTCCTTAGCCATCTTGTTTACTTGGCACTTGGATGAGACAGTAGTGCACAGTACTGTAAATGAAAGTGGACATGGGCAGAAAGAAAGGCAATGGTTTTTTTCTTACTGGTCTGGATAATCAGTGAATTAGGGCTGTAGAGCTCACTTGCCTGGCAGTGTGCATATACCAAAAATAGGTTTGATTTGGCTGTTTTTTCTTGGAGCAGGATGCATTTGATTTTTGCTAGAGTTTATGTTTGGCCAGATGACAATATTGGCCAAATGACTTTTCTTCCTGCTGGCATGGCAGTAAATATTAAGAAATATAGGAATGTTAAAAGTGATCTAGTATTTTTAAAAGGACTTCCTCTGCCTGTTTTTCATTCACACCTGAAACATCTTTTAACAGTTTGTGGGATGCTTTGATTTCCCTTTGCTGACAAAATTTAGGAAAATAAGCTCTCCAGCAGTAAATGCATTATTCTGCTATCAAAAGCATTATTTTGTTACCTTTCTCAAGCATTTGAACTCTGAAATTAGGTGAATTAGCAATACCAGGCTAGAGGAAGATAAATATTTTTGTTTAACATGTAAACCTTAGCATTGTAGAAGATACTTCCTTTGAGTATCTTCTACTAGACTTTAAATGGGGCAGAAGTGAGGAGAAGGGAAGGGAGGATGAGTTCTAGTACCAGACATACCCAGCTTTGTTTTGATGACTTGCTTCTACTTCCTATCACATTGAGACATTGTTTTTTAGAAGAGCTTTAAATTGCATGACAGAAAAAAATTAATGAGTGAATATTTTTCTTTGGATTGGGTGTATGAAAAGAGATGATAGGACAGGAAGTAGAATAAGGCTGTAGTTTGGTGTCTTTGCAGAGATCAGAGGGACAGAAAGATAAATGCTCAGAAACTGAAGTCAGGAAGGTGTTACATGAAAAATAGTATTAGGTTATAGAAGATACAGGTTCTGTGTTGCTTTTTTTTTCCACTTGTATCAAATGCAAGTTAGTAATGTGCTCTTTGCAGATATTGGGAAAGAAGTTGCTGAAAGTAATTCAGGTTCTGCAAGCACTGAGAGATCTGTTGCTGGGAGTCCTCTCTTGAATGACGATGCTTCAGAAAAAGCAGTAGATTTGGAAAATGAAGCTGCTGATGACTTGAATTTATCTTTTCATGTAAAGAAGCTTCAGCAAATAATGGTTTTAGAAGGTGAAAACATACAGAATGACAGAAAAGATGGCAAAGAAGGACATGTGGAAGGTCAAAATGAGGATAATGTAAAAACAAATAACGAAGTACTGTGTGATAATAGTGAAAATGATGACTTGCCTATTAATGAACTACATAAAAAAAGAAATCAAGAGGAATATCAACCAGAAGCAAAGCTTCAGATGCACAAAAAAGGAAATGCTTCAACATCAGGTGAAAAGAAAGTATTTTAATGTTGCTGCTGCTTAGCCATGTTACAGTATTTTAGTGTTTCAATTTGAGTTATTTTTTGTGTTAGTGATTATCTGCTTTGGTTTGCACCCAAAGCTTCTACAAATACACAACCTTCGTATGCCAGGGGGTAAACTGAACCAATGTGGGCCAAGAGCAGGAGGTTCTTGTTTGCCTTTTCCTTTCAGAAGATGTAAAAACAGCTGTTCAGGTGCCTGAAGTCCAGCTTTCCATCAGTGCATGTGCACAGAAGGCATGAAGGGGCTGCCAAGATGCCTGCTCAGTGTGTGCATGGCACAGAAAGCTGGATTGACAGGGTCCACAGCATCCATGTACCCTTTAATGGAAAGGTCATGAAATACATTTTCTATGACCATATGAAGCTGTAATGTAACAGAATGTCAGAAAACAAGCTGTACCCAAAACATTTATGAATGGTAGATGTTTCATTATTTCAAAGTTAAAACTTAAAGTGATCTTTTACTTTGAAGATACTGACACACTTTGGATGTATAGTCAAACCCATATACCCCCTGAACTTGAATATTTCATTACAGGAATAGCTAATTTATTTTTAATATATAAAGCAGAATTTGGAATTCTACTAATTGGCTATATATACCAGAAGACTTAATATTTTTTTATCTAATTCCTAATATGAGAGGAATTTGTCCTGTTTGATGTTGAGGTAAGTTTATGACTGGTGATTACCTGTGATGGAAAATTACAACTTTGCAATTGGTAGAGCATTATTAAAGATATCAGCTTCATTTCTCCTTTCCACATGATGGCACCAAAATGCTAGGTATTTGAATGTACAGACACCTCTCTTTCCTGGCTCATGTGCCTGTGTAGTTTTAGTCTGGCAGAAAAGAAGTTGAACTACTCTTTTTATTCATGTAAATCAAAGTAGTTCAGTGACACACTGCAATATTGGTTAAAATCCACTAAATTCAGAATTCTTGTCACCTTGAACTTATCTTCATCACTGTAAATTTAGGGTAAATTTCTTAGTTTATGGGCATTAATATTCCCTTCTTCAGGTAATTTGGATTTAATTTGTCATCCAAAATTTCTGGTTTGTTCTGAAAGATTCTATGGAAATTTGTGGAGGACTTCTAATTTGGTTTTACTGGGGCATTTTTGTTTTGTGTCTGAATTGTTTTACAAGTTTAGACTGCTGCATTACTGGCAGCTGAAATCTGATTAAAGTATTTTTTAAGTCTTATTAATAATGTGTTTCATAAATAACAATTTCACCACTTAGGCTTACATTCAGATTGAGGTGATGTTTTATTTAAATCCCCACTGCAGAATTTTTCAGTTATTCACTCTTGTGTCCAACACCCCTGAAGAACACCACACAATGAAAGCAGTATTTGTTACCCAGAGTGTTAACTGCACACTTCATTAGAAGTTTGCTAGGTGTCAGAAGAGCTCTGGGTGTGACTGCAATGATTTTTGGTTTCTGACCTAGAGCTAGATAATGGCGATGGAAAAGGTTGTCTTTGCCTTTCTCACACATTCTCTAACACTAGTTCAAGATTCAGTTGCTGCTCCAGCCTTGCATGAAAACACAATACTGTTCTTACCAGTATATTGTTCTTAGAAGGAGGTATACAGAAAATACATTACACTATATAAAATTTAGTAACAACTTTCATAGACAGATGGTTTTTCTAAAATTACTTTTTCTGCAGAAAAACAATACTCAAAAACAATGAAGTTCTTGTTACTGTGTCCTGTCAATCTTTTTTCTCCCTTTAGATCGAGCTCAGAAGACTCTTTGCACCAGTGACTTGAAACTGGAGGACAGTGGTAGGAAATCCCCTTCTGTTGACAGTTCAGATGGAATGCTGAAAATAACAGAAGGGCAAATAGTAACTGATACTATGCAGGAGGTGTCAGTGAATGATCAGTCTGAGCATGGGGAGGCAAAGAACACATCCGAGAACTCTATCAAGGTATTGCTCATACGAGTTTACCATTGTTTGGAACAATGTCCTAGAAGCACAATGGAGAGTTTTGTAAAGTTGCTGTTGGTATCTTGAGCTTATAGAACACTGTCTGGAAAGCTGAGAATTACCTGGTTTCTAGAGCCAGGGCTCTTAAAAATTCTGTGTAGCTTTATGAAAGATGTAAGGAATACCTTTTCCACAAATCATTTAAGTCAGATAAAGGTATTGAAATGTGTTTTCCAGCCTTAAGAAAGTAGCCTTACCAAAGTGAAAATGTCAGATCTCTGTTGTGAGGATAGCTGAATAGAAGTGAGCAGTGTGTGCTGACAGAGGATAGAATCCATGTGTGGCCTGAATAATGGATAAGATGCAAAGCACTCTGTGCTTTATCCTAAAAAGAAAATATGTAGATACATGTAAAGCTAAGTATTCAAAAGACGTGAAAGAGTGTTTATAGAATAAACCAGCTGTGTTCTTTCTACTCTTTATCATTTCTAAACTATTGACTGTATTTTTACATAATGCAAATGAACATTTCCTAGCTGCCATTCCAAAATGACACAGGCATTCAGAAAGTTTGGTTGGTTGATTGGTTTGGGGGATTATTTGGTTTTGTTTTGTTTTTCTTTCCTTACTTTCTTACCCTGTACTATACACTTTCTTCATTAGGGTGTTTTTCTTGCCTGTTTCTATAACATCATGAGACCATGGAATATCTTGACTTGGAAGGGACTCAGAAGGGCTGAGTCCAATTCTCAGTGTCCTTGTTAGCTTGTAAAAACCTGTTTCATCCTGATCTGTTGCTTAAGAGACCTATAACTTTACTTTTCCACTGTGTTTCTTAGAAGCTAAGTGAAACAAAGGAGAGAGTTCTACAAAACCCAAAGGCTTCTTTATCTGACAGGTAAGAGACGAATGCCAAGTATTGTTCTGAACCATTTAAGATGCCCCAGTGCTGCTCCCCTCTCATTTTCTATCAGCACTGTCTTTGCTGCTGGCAACCTCTGACCATCTGTGGAAAACAGTTAGGGCATGTGGCATCTTGTTATGACCCTTGCTCAGGTTTATGTCAGATCAGACTCCCAAATCTTTTCCTAGTGTCTCATGTGTTACTGGAGTCTTCACAGGCTCCAAAAAAAGATGTTGTTAAGATGAAAGTGTAAGTAATTTGTGAACTTAAAACAGCTAAATTCTTTTTCATTTCCCTTTCCCCAGTACCCAGTTAAGTGCATATAAAAAAGGAATCACAGAAACTTTTGGTATGCATGGAAATAAGAGGAACAGTACTTGGTATGAGCTGCAATAAATGGAAAGGTCATTAATGTGTTTGTGTCCTGGTATTTTCGTAGGTCTACAACTTTAGTGCATTTAAAGAGAAAGGGGAAAGCTGTTCCATCAACGTTTTCATCTAAGTATCTGGGATCATTAAAGGTGTTGGAGGATAAAAGCATGCAGAAGAAAAGTCCAGAATTCAGCGAAGTAGATAATTTAAGGGCAGCTGTTTTTCAGGTAGATTAAAAAATTAACAAACCAACAAACAAAATTGTGCATATGTGAAAAGGTCCTGTTAGAGGGGTCAACAACTCATATTTTCTTGGAATCTATTTTTTGCTATATTCCTTTCATTGGCTTACAGGTACAGTAATTCTTTTATTCTATTGGCTATGCCTTTTCCTCATATTATAAACAAAAAGCTCAATGGAAGGGACATAATGTTTTTATGTGATTCATAATTTATTATGTCAGATTATTTTCAGGCACATATTTTCCTTTATTTCTACTTCATCTTTAACATAAGTAAATGTGTGCTTACAGCTGTTCGGTTTTTTGTTCCTGATATATTCTATTCAAATGGCATTCAGGAAAAGTAATAACAAATCTGTACTCTTTCCAGAAGAATAATCTATGTAAATTTCTTGTAGAATTTCACAACAATTATTTTCCAGATCTCAACAGATTTTTGATAATCTGTTTGAGAACAAGTCTATTAAGAGGCACCGTTCATATCAGTATGTGTTCTTAATACTTTTTATGGTCCTAAAACAAATTTTAGAGCCTCAAATCCATATTTATATTTGAAAGTAGAATAGTCTCCATTTTTATCTTTGAGCTGCATACCAAATACACAGTCAATTCTTGAAAATTTAAGCCTGATTCTGCAGATGGCTCATAACCTTTTATGGATGCCTGAAGTCTGACTTTTCCCATTAGGATTTTATTCTCTTTAATTATAGGTATTTTCAAGAGAGACAACAAATGTAAATAATATTTTTATATACCAAGTGATAAGAATCTTTATTCCATTCTTCTGTTTAATTTTGATTAATGCAGTATTTGTTGGGGTTCTAGGCAGATACGTGTTAAAAGACCTTTAAGCTTTTCTGGATTTTGTAGTTGTGATTTTAGAACATTAGATTTTTTGATCACAATTTTCATGTTTTAAAAACAGGTTCATTTTCCACAGGGGATGCTTATTTAATTAGCACATGGAGGAGCTAAGAGTAATATTTGTGGTCTTTATATTGGTTCTACTCTTTCCTTACACGTTAAAAAAACTTTAAAAATATTTTGATAATTCTTACAGAACTGGTTGGAAAAGAAAAAACTCCTTATACTGGAATTAAAGAGAAGTGAAAAGGAGAAAGCTGAAATTCTAAGGAGCAATACTGAAAAGGTTTGTTTACATTGTTGTTTAAAAAGAAGTTGACAAACTATGATTCTTTGAAGTGTGCTTCCTGCCTAAGTGAATCCCTGTGCTGTTGTAAGGTATCTGGTTTTCTCCAAATAGCACAAGGTGATGTGATACAATAAATGGCATGTCCTGCTTGTTAGGTTTGTGTAAATACTGTCTGTCCAATACACATCTGTTTCCCTACATATTTAGATAAGGTGTGTTAGAAGTATGCTTCCTAGATTAATTTTCAGGTTAGTTTACCATGACCTTGGGATGCTCAGGTCTTAAGGGGCTAAGTTTTGTTTTGTACACGGAGAGCATGAAGCATTCACTCCCTACCTCAAGAGATGCTTACCTACAGAGGACTTTATCTTGAATAATATCATGCACATTCTTTGATTTGGCTTTTAAGCATTTAATGTGTTTCACTTCTAAGTACTTAACGTGTATTTCATATCCTTCTATACATATTTGGCAGGAGTAGTTCATCTCATTCAATTAAATTAAAAATGGGCATAAAAACCCCCAACTATATATGCTTAAAATTTAATTGTAATACTTGCAATGTTGTCAGGTAATTAATTTCTGTTTCTTTATTGCTCCTTTTAGCAATAAGTTTAATGTGTGCTGTTTCACTTAGAATTTTATACTGAAATTGATTTAAATGTAGACTTTTATTTTCAATCTAGAAAGAAGCACTTAAAAGAGAAGAAGCAATTGCATGTTACAAAGCCTGGAAAAAAAAGAAAGACAAAGAAGCAAAGAAGTTAAGAGAAAAAAAAAAACTTGAGGAACTTGAGGAAAAGAAACCAGCAGAACAGAATAAGGAAAAAACAGAAGCAGCACAAGCGGTAATGTGAAATATGTACATAAATGTGTATTTGAATGCAGTTCAGAAGATGGTAAAAAATAATTTTGATTAATCCAGAAAGAGATGGAAATGAGCTAGAATCGTAAATCTAGACGTGCTTAGTTTTTGAAGGAAGCTTGTATTAGGTGTTATTCTGTCAGAAATATGTAATATTTACCCTTGCAAACAAACAGGCTTTTATATATGGATTCTATTAACTGAGCATAAAATAAACTTCATACAAACACATTAGCAATTAACTATTACCTACTGGAAAAATAAGGTTCTGTTTAGGCATAGTGATGCCCACTTCTGAGCAATTCTACAAGCAAATATTCTAAAATTAGAATGTGTAGAAATTACAAGAAATAATAATGCAGAATAGACTAGTGGAGTATTGACAGAAAGGTGACAGGTAAGATTTCTCATGGATCTGTGGTTGTCTTTAGGCATTCAAAAAATGGAATGAAAGAAAACTGGAATATTTAAGAGAGCAAAGCAGGAAGGAAAAACAGTCTGAAAGAATGAGGAAGACGATAGAAGAGGACCTAGTTGCAGAGAAGAGGAGAGTCAGTGTATCAGCAGTTGAAAAATGGTACTTCTCCACTGTGTTTGCTGTTATCATAGCTTCCAAAATCCTTGCTTATAATGTAATAGGTATGCTTGATGTGCTTGTAATTGGAAGACAATGGAGTGCTTGGGATCAGACTCTTCATTCCCAGTGGAGACAAAGTCTAACAGTGAAAACAAGCTGTGCAGCACCCTTCGGTTTGTTAATTTAGTTGCTTTCCTCCCCAGGAGGATATTAACTAAGCCCAGGCAGAGATACAGCAAATGAGAAAATTCATTGAGTAGTATTGTGTCTTAACGTGGTTATTTTCATGC
>WEIU01004736.1:56637-128419 GCA_013389925.1 Aegithalos caudatus | reverse complement strand
GAGTGAGAGGCAGATAGATGAGAACTGAGTCAGGCAGCTGTACAGGTGTGGGACAGGTTTAGAGAGGACAATCATCCTTTACTTTGCTAACTCAGAAATACACAGTTGCACTAAACAGCAAGAGCCTGCATGTTTTCCCTTCCCTCTGTTTCCAAACTTTTTTAATGTTAGATTTAGATCTTATAAGATGATGGACCTGGTCCCCTGTTGAAATACCTCTCATCTCTGTAATCACTGATAAGAAGTGTTTTTTCTGATCTCCATTGTCAAGAGATTTTCAGCTCAGTTTAGCAAATGATTAATGTCTGATGTTAGGTTATTTCTTGCTTGGTCAATATTTCTGATTGCCATGGTAGGGAGTACTATGCTTTGAGCAGTAACTAAGGCACTGCCCTGGTGTGCTCTGCTTACTGAGACTACCCTAATCAGCTTAGTTGTACCAAAGCAAGAATATTACATCTCATTGTACATGTACATTCCTTGTTGTCCAGGACTCTGTATGAAGGTAAAAAAATTATCCCTTTTTTTGGGGAGTGAAGGATGCTGCCTAGAATGCATACAGGTTCCCCCATTACAAACTGTGTGTAAATTCCTGAGGTCATCACTTCAGTGAGATTATTAATAAAAATTGTAGTAGTCGGAGGAATGACCAGATCTAACTGGATATACCTGTGCCTACATGAAAAATAAGCAAGTGTAGGATGGGATAAGTACTGAACTGGTTGGTACAGGTACCTCTAAAATGATCCCATTTTCAGTGTCTGTGTGCAAGTGCTGACTGATGTGTCTCATGCCCAGTCTTCACATTTTTACTTTCAGAATTTGTGCTATCTTTTTGCAACTTACACATATTTATTTGAGAAAGCATATTGAGAAATGGCTCTGTCATCATTTTTGGCCAGAATATTGTCTCACTTTGTACAGTTACAGAAAAAATATAGACCATTAGTGGACTGCAGGAGAAAGACACTGTAAAGTTGTCATTGTGTTACCAAGGGAATTCAGGTGACATCTGCCTGCACGTAGATAGGCAGATCTGAGGGAAGACTTTGGAAGCCTTTTAAGAGTATTCTTTCAACTAACAGGATTTTTTTAAGGGAAATAAAATAGGAGTGATATAGTGGGAAGTATTCTAATATGTTTTCATTAACATTCAACAGAAATAATGTGTGAATTCATCCTCAGCTTTCCTGAAACAGGTGTTGACCATAATGCATAGAAAAAACAGACATAAAAATCTCAGACATAAAAATTGTAGTTCTTCTAAAAATAAGAAACATTCTGCTTTTATGTTAATGGAAATTCTGTTACTTCTGCTTTTAGAGGTCATTGTGTGAATGTTTGATAGCATAAATGCATAAAGAAGATTACTTCTTAAGGGAAATAAATGCCCTGGAAAAGGCTATTAACACTTGTAAAATACTGACATAAAAAGGATAATCTTGAGGTGAGATGCTTTAGTATTGCCCAAAAATTCAAGCTTCTGATTATTTGGTTTCTTGTCTATCATTTGCTTCTTGCTAGTCACCAAGAACTCTTCAAGCCATAAATTATCATTTTCTACTTACTGCATAATATAAGTGTCTCACACTTGTCATTGACATGCACCTATTCTGAGGAGTGGAATGGGGGCAAGAATCACGTAGAAAGTTTATAATGACAGATCAGTTTAGTTTCCATTATTTCTGAGATAATAATCTTGATAGCTGTTTATTGTGGATGGAAGTGAGGATCATCTCTAGATAAGTCATGTTGACAATTTTCTGTGATAAACGTCAATCTGCCATGAGCTGTTGAGAAGTAAGGCTGCTCTCAAATAGTTCTCAAAGACCAGCACAGTAATGTCGAAAGGCTTAGAAGAAGTTTGACATTTTATCTTGAATTTGAGCATGTGCAATATTTATTTTTGGCATTCTAAAGCTGTCTAAAAACATCAAGAAAGGATAAGTCCCATGGATTTGTTGCTTTTCTGGGTTAGAAATAGCTGATGTGGGTTATTAATTTCATGCAGTTTAATAAGATCTCTCTGAAAATACTTTCTATATTGCAATTTTCATGGCCTGTCATTACAGTAGGTTAGAAATAAGGCTTCTATTGTTACTCTTCTTAAATGTTGTCAGTCTTCTGGAATATCTAAAACTCAATTTCTGTGTGGCAGTTGTACTGCTAAAGAATGTGCTCTTCCCAAAATTTGATAAGTGAAAAATGTACTCATCTTACTAGGCTATTGAGTAGGAAACTTTCAGAGAAATCAAGCTATACAGTTGAGTTGATCTAGTGTAAGACAAGCTACAGTCATTGATTTAATCTTTCACTGTTTCTGTTACTCTTCTTCAACTAGTGCAAATAACATCTTGTTTATTATTCTATGGAATGTTTACATCAGTTACATCTTTACGTGAGAATTTGCACTGTGTTACGACAAAGAACATAAAAACTTTGTCTGTGTTGAAGACAGGGAGGAGGTCAGTAGATCTTGACTTTGAATTTAACCTTTTAAAAAACAGTTAAATTAACTCAGGACTCTTGCCTTGCCATTGGGATTCATTAATGAAAATTGGATTTTCAAACCCAAACATTCGAAACTAAAGCACAATTTAAAAATCCAAAACAACTTTTGTTCCTTTCCTGGGTGGGTGTATGCTTTTTTTTTGGTTGTGGTTTTTCATACTTAAGTCTGTTGTGCAACATGTATTCAGTAGAGAGTGCTTGATAAACATAAAATACGCACATTTCATTCTAGTATGCAATTTCTTTAATGGTTGCAAGACTGCTGCAATAAATCTCACTCTCAATGAGTTTTCACTTACCTGTACTGATGGCATAGATATCCTCGTACAATATAATTCTATGATTATAGATACAGAAGCATGTATCATATATGTATTCCATTACAGCATATTCTTCCCAAGCTCATATGTACTGCCTGACGTATCTTGATGTCTTTTTTGAAAAACATCAGTGACAATGCAGACTACTTTTCTCTTAGGGTACTAAACAGTTCCCTTCAAGAATTTTAGAATATCTTGAATTTGTTCTAAAGACCCAAGGCCACTAGTTATGTTCATCTGATGAAATCTCCATGAAAGGAGAAAGAAGGCAAAATTGAAGGATGAGGAGTGTCAGAATGTCACAGTGCTGCAGGCCTAGTTTGTCTCAATTACTCCACGTGATCCAGAAAGATACAGTTTGTACAGAGAAATAATATTTGTGATGAACTTTTGTATTGCTTATTTTAGCAAAGGGCATTCCTGTTCCGTGCAGACCTTGCCTTGCTTTTAATCAGACTTACTAGTATTGCCATGGAATTATTGTGTGTTTGTTTAGCCAGATGTTCCTAATTGAACTCGATCTTCATATTTACTTTGTCAAAGAGCTGAAGGGCACAGATGAAAATCATATTGATAGGGTTGATATCTCAGTGTGTTTCTTTGTTTTTTACAATTTTTGGACACATTAGTAGTTTGCCTGCTATAAATGTGTAAAACAGGAGAAAATTTCACTCGAGCTCCCTTTTATACAGTAATGCTTCCACATCCATCTTCCACTCTTTTCCTTCAGCCACAGTTACCTCACTATTTCCTGCTCACATATGAGCAACAGGCAGATACTGCCAACCTTTTGGGAATTTGTGGATATACGGTGTCCACCAGAGGAATAGGATCATGGGTTATGTGAAAGCACTGGCTATCTTGCCACTGTCTTCCAGGAGCAGTACTTTCACTGCAGTGCAGTTCATACATGTGAAAATACAAAATTTCTATGGCTGCTTCAAAATACTGGCTGGTGGGCTGCAAATTATGAAAGAATCAAGGTTGGATGTAGCACAGCTGGTGATGGTTTTAAGTGGGCATATCCACATTGCATCTTTAGTACCAAGGATGTGTTTGCCAGTTATTGATCTTAGGAATGAATGTACTGTTCTGTTCATGTATGGAAAGCCAGCTGCTCAAGGACCTCTTAGACACCCATCACAGGGGGCACTGTAAATTGTGCTCTGGTCTATATGGTCAACCTTGGTTCCAGCAAGAGAAAAACTACTTTTAAGTCAGTAAGAAATGCTGGTCCTCTTGAGGGTGAAATGGCAGTAATCTTTGCAAAGAATTATTATTTTATAACAGAATAGAACTGATTAGAAATTCAAAAATAATTATAAATAATTGCAACTTAATTTTTGAATGACAGGGATCTTGAAAATCATTAGTTAATGAGACACAAAAAGAATGTTGCAAGTATCTTGCTTATCTCTCATCATCCTAATTGCCCCACTGCTGTTTGAAATAATAGAAAATAGAATTAGAACCTTGCAGTGCTTATACGTTAGATAGATCTGTGTTTAAAATTAAATTGTTTAATTACCAGTTTGTTCTACTATATGGCAAGTGTGATTTAGTAAGTACAGAAAGTTACAATGATGCATCAATGTTCTCTTTATATGAGAACAACATATTTTGCATTGTGATTTAGGTATTCTCTTAAAGACAAGTAATGAGACTAAGTACATACAAGACCAATACAGTACCTTATCTACTAGGCCTTTTTGTTGGGCTTTTTGTTTAGACAGTGCACAAACCCAGCCCATCCTTGAGACAGTCACTGTGATTGTAAATGACACCCAATGTCAGCCTCTTGTGTTGCATTATGCAGTGTCTGTGACTGAACCTCTAAAGCTGTGCCAAGCTCCAAAAGACAAATATCAGTTGTGTGTTTTCTCTTCATTTTTCACAAGAAAGGCATAACAAGAATTGGAACTTTTCTGTTAGTAGAATTGTTGTTGGGGGGAGGGGGATGGTTTTGGTTTGGGCTTTTTTCACACATCTTTTTATTCTCAGGAAAACAAATTGAGGAGAGAACAGCTTGAGAAGAACCAAAAGAAGTTGCAGGCTGTCCATGGGAATGAAATTAATCCCCCCTGGAGGCCACCTGGCAAAGTCACATATTCTAGTAATTACTGAACAGTTTATTGCTTTCCAAAAGAACAGATAATCTACAAAGTTCTGTCAACGGCCAGTAACTCTTTTGTTATCAGCTGATTTTTATTTAATACATTATAGGTGTTTCATTGTTTTTTGTAGTTTATTTGATCATTGTAATTTAAATAAACCTGTTACTCATTTGTATTGCTTTAGAAAATTTAATAATTTTTCTAATTCCACATTTAAATTAGTTTTGCTAAATTCCATGTTACGTCGTATACCTTTTTGGTGAAAATTTATATCCAGGATACATAAAGCTGGACTCTGGCATTTTTTTTCACCCAATAAGTAGCAGAATGATTATTTTGACGTTATTAGACTACACTCATGAGGAGTTAATTCTTGAAGAAATGATATGAGGAGGCTGTGGGGTAAGGATGATGGGCAAGGGGATGTTGGCTCTCTTGTGGTGATAGATGACAAAAAGGCTAAGGAGTATGGAAGCAGAATGTCATTATCATACATTGATATACAAGATACAGAGAAAATATGTGAATACATAATCACAGATATGTTAATACAGGGTTTTCATAAGCTCCAGGTCTGGCTCTGGCTGCTTTCTCATGGCACACCAGGCTTTTTTTCCAAAGTAGTGGAGAAAAGAGAAAGAATTTACTGCCAGCGAAACTTTCAAGAAGCTGAAAAGATGCCCAGCCAGAGCAGCTTCAGTGTCCCCCATGAAAGGTAGAGTAAAATTGCAGGCAGCAGGAGAGATGAGGAGCTGCAGCCCTGGCAGAGTGCAACAGAATTGCCAATTCCAAAGTGACACACCTGGATTTTATGAGAAAATACTGAACTACTTCAGGCCTTCAGATTGAGGTGGTGGTGTGCATCATTGGTGCTCTGGACTTTTAGCACTTGGAGCCTTGAATTCTGGTTTAGTCTGTTAAGAAACTCCAAATATAGTATCACAGAAAGATGAAATTTGTAGCAGGCACCAGAGTTCATTGTAGAACAGACCTGGAGAGTCTAAGATAAGGCAACCCATAGGAAAGGGATTATCTAGATACTTTATTTTTACAGTGTCCAACTAGAGAAAGCAAGGAAGGTCCCTATGCTGACAGGCTGTACTTGAGGGATGGAAATGAAGACTGTGGTAGAGTTAGTGACAGAGACCAAAGAGAGTTTGTCAGGTGCCTGTTCCTGAGCTGAATGCAGTCATCCTTACTGACTGTAAGTCTTTTTATAACTGCGTAGAACATTTTGACAGAAGACAGAAGGGAGAAGATGTTGATGACATCTTTCAGAAGAATGAGGAGTAGATCACAAATTCAGAGCTTCTCAATTAGGAAAAGATGCTGAAGTCTGCAGACAAGGGATGCCTAATGAGCTGATGTGTTTAACTTTTATAATAAAATTTGGGGAGCTTTATTTAATGTTATATTGTAAAAATTTGGATGTTAGAGCATAACACAAATGTCATTGGAACTGAAATATAAATGTATGTACATTAATGTATAAGAATATTCATGTATCTGTATAGATCCTATCTAAATGTTTATTGATGACAGAGGAAAAATGTTTTGTATTTAATAAAGTATATTTTAGTACAATGGCCTCAATGTTTTCATCAGATTTTATTATGCAAATCTTTATTTAAAGCTTTAACTAGGCAGTTAAAGTACTCTCTAAGTACAAACTATTCTTTGATCATGATAAGTAGATAGGGAACTGTATCCCACTGAAGACCACCTTCTACATCATTCCAGCTGTCTTCTCCAGCTCCCTAATGCTTCCTGACACACCAATGCAAACATTCATTTAAGGAACATAGTTTCTAAACAATAACCTAGAAGATGGTTAGTATCTCTATTTTTTTCCAAAGTGTTTAGTTTAGGCATTAAATTACTCCATTGGTTCACTAAAGGCACTGGATGATGATAAATGATTTTCTGTTTCAAGTCTCTCATTCTGGGTAAGAAAAACTGTATGCTGTTTACCATTTTATCTTTTTCTTTCTTTTATATACACAAAATATGAGATCATCTTACCTGGTCTGTATATCATCAACTGCTGAGTTTCACTTGGTTAATTATGTGTTTAACTGAAATACTTGACTCAAACTAACAGGGTTAAACTTTTCTGAGCTGTGAAGACTGATGGTAGACCTGGCTGCACATCAAAACCTGGACTTGCTTCAGTTTGTCCATGTCTTTCTTGCACTGGGCAGCCCAAAACTGAACATGATGTTCCAGATGCTGTCAAGCTCCCAGCTGCAGTGTCATCACACATGCCAAACAGAGGGGAACAATCCCTTCCATCAACCTGCTGAGCACACTCTTACTAATACTGCCCACAATGCCACTGGCATTCCCTGCTGTGAGACCCCATGGCTGCCTCTGCTGCTTCTCTTCTGGTACCCCTGGGTACTTTCCTGCAAAGCTGCTTTCTGATCAGGCTTTACTGTTGGCATGAGGCCATTTGGCCCCAGATGCAGGACTTATTTTGCCTTTGTTGACCTTGTTCCCACCATCCCTTTCTCCTACTTCCTGGGAAACAGCCTGCTTAGCTCCATGGATTTAGTTGTGTCCGAGTAACTGAAGTGCTCCCCAGTTCTGTTACTCTCTGCAGTGTTCAGTGTCTGAGACTAGACCTCATCAGTAAAAAACGAAGGCTAAAAAGTACCTCAGCATTCTTCATGTCCTGTGTCACTAAATCATCTGGCTCCTGAGGAGCAGGATCCCATTTTCTTTCTGCACATGTACTTCTGGAAGCACCTTTTGTTGCCCTTTGAGTCCAGTATGAGCTTTAACTCTTGCTGAGCTTTGGCTTTTGTAAATGCTTCCATGTTTTAGTGAATGTAGAGTAATGTCTCTGTTTTGTTCCATGGTGCAAGTGCTCTCCACCATCTGTGCTTGCCTACTCTCTGAACTCCAGTAGGAGAGCCTGCTCCTGAGTGCTGGCTGCCTGCCCCACTTGCTTGACTACACATGTGTCAGAATGGACTTGTTTTTTGAAGGGGATGTCAATGAAGGTCAACTAGTACTCCTGGGTTCCTTTGCTTCCCAGGGCAGTCTACTGTGAGATCCTGCCAAACAGATCCCTAAATAAGCTATCTTCTCTCCTCAAGCCAAGGCTGTGGTTCTATTTCCTTTACTGCTTCTTACATGATTAGAAGTTTCATGTTCTCAGACTTAGGGCAGCCAGGAGGTCATCAGCTTTCACAACCCAGAACAGTTCATCCCTGTAACCATCCATTAGCTAAGGTCAAGTCCCTAGCATCTTAGGGCATCAGCACTTCCACCTTCATATTTCTACTGACCTGTTGGCTTTTAAATAACAATTTCTGAGATTTTAATAGCATTTATTAGTTAGATTTTCCCCTAATGGGTAATAAAGTAATTGCAAAATTCTTACCTGATTCAACCTGGGGCGTGGAGAAGTCTGCTCTTAGCAGATTGCATTCAGGCAGTTGAGCTGTTTCCAACATAGCACATAATTATAGCACCTACACTCAGAGCAACGTTCTACTAAAAGTCTTTAGTACTGCAAGGTATTTTTCTCTTTTACTAGTATTTCCTATATGAATTCTCTTTGTTTGTGACTCTTTTATTTCTGGATAGCTTCAGACTAGAAGAATTGAAAATTTTTCATACAATTTTTCATTTAAGGAAGCAGCAATAACTCCCATTATATGTTAATCATTTTTCATTAATAGAAATACAAAATGAATATATGTTCATGTTCATTAAATATAATGGCTTGTCTGGTCCTTGATGACAGCAAATGATGGGAGGAAAACATCAGTAATTTTCAGCATTTAACTTTTGTAATACCAGGTGGAGCATCATATTAACAATACCCTGGTTAATTTTTATTTTTCTTTGCACCTTTTAACATGCTGTAATACATTGAGCACCCATTCCCGTATGCTGATTTCCAACCAAACAATGAAGGAAAACCAACAGGAAAAACATTTAGAAAAATGGAAAATATTTTAGTTGTCTGCTACTTCACTTTCTTGAGGAGCCATCTGGAGAATCATCGCAAATAAATGACACTTTGGGAAACAACTTTCTTAGCTACCCTGAATTCCTCTATGCTTCTTAGCACTCCTAATACTGAAGTTTAATGAGGATATACAGAGGTGATTTAGCACTGAGCCTAACTGCTGGACTTTTTTCTTGGTTGAAATGGGAGCCAAAATGATTCATGTTGCAAAAGATCAGCAAGCGAATTGTGGTGAGAAAACAAAAGTAAACATTACTGTCATTATTAAATTTATCATTTGTAGAAACATTAGTGGTTATGAACGTGGTAAGATGACTTGCCATAGAGGGCTCCCCATCCCAGAAAACATGCAAAGAGATTTAGTCAAAAGCACAAGGACAATAAGGAAGGCAGCATCACTTGCTGAACAGCAGCTGTGGTACAATTGCATCAACAGCTCTTGGCAGTTTGGTTTCACAGTCCACCAGCTACTGTCCCTGCTTGCTATCTTGCCTTCAGCAAGAAAGCCAATGTGCTGATTTTCCCCTTGACTCTTCTGCTGATTATGTGGTTAAGCATCTTCTCACTGGCTTCCTTTCTTCGCATGTACCAAATTTCCTGTCTTTCCTTCTTAAAAGACCAAATAATTCTGTCCACTCTTGCTGTCATACAGCACCTCCAAAAGAGATCAATCTGCTCAAAGGATGAATCTGCCGTCAGTATTGCTGTACAATTTAAAGAATTGTTATGGCATTAAACCTAACATCAGCTTGATTCTGCTTTTCCCTTAAACAGATGGTAGCGCATCGAGCTGTTAAATTTCACTGCAACAAAATTGACATTCTGTTTAAAGTTTCTATTCCTCATGTGAATCAATGAAATATAGAATGCTGCATTGGAGGAATATTCTTTTCAAATGGCTATGCATTTATAACTTATCCAAAGCAAGGGCTCTTGGTAATGACCCCCAATTTTCAAGGGTTTGGATCATGAAGTATCACTAGAAAGAAAGGTTATGTGCAAATAAATCAGGACAATTACAGGAGGTAACCAACAGGATTAATGGCTGAAGACTCAGCATAGCAAGTGCACATTAAGTGTTTCACAAAGACTTTCTACTGATTTGCAACTTAAATATCCTTTACACTCTTCTCTTTATGATTCACTTTCACAGTTTCTCACACAGATTTTTTTTTTAATAATCCTGTGCACCAGTTAGAGCACTCATAAGAGAAAGTGTGGGGAGAGTTTTTTTTCTATATAAAATTCTTGCTCCCAGTCAGAGGTACATCTAGAAGTCCAATTATGAAATGGGAATGAATGCAAAACATAAGTTAATAAAATTAACTTAATAAAATTGAACTAGCAAGACTGTACCACTCAAAAGTACTGCCACGAGGGAAGGAAGTGAAGTCTGCTAGCCTGCAGTCTCAGAACCTCTGCATTGGATGCCACCAGACCGAGTTCCCACCTGCCATTTTCTGCACATCTTTGCCATCAGGTTTATACAAAAAAAAATCAGGTTTGTGGGTCCATGCCACAGGGCCACAATGACAAGCTCTTGCACTGTCTCACCACTGATGGGTAAAACAGAGCAAGGACAGGACTGGCTAGTGGGGTTTTGTATAGATTTCAGTCTTTCATAGAGGCTGAATGTCCCTGTTCTGACCTGACAGTGTTTGGAAAAATGCCCTGAACAATCTTCTGCCCACACATGCCGGAGCAGGATTTACTATGAGCAGGATGTATTGTAGTCATGGCTGGCAAGGCTCTGTTTTCATCAGTTTAAATATATAATTCCTTTTAAAAATGAATAAGCTGTTGCCACAATAAAATACTCAGTGGACAATAAGTGAGTCTTACTCATCTTTAGCAAAATTGGCAGCTAGGAATAAGCACACATTTATTTGTGGCTTTTTTATGAAGCCTAGATTTCACTGGCATGCAAAGAAGAATATTTAGGGGAAAAAGCAAGGGTTGCTGTTTTCACCTTAAAATCTTAGTAGCTGAAGGACAGATCTGTTTTGCCACATGGATACTGAACTCTAGCTCTGTACAACAAAGTAAGATTTTCAGGTGTTAAGCATCAGAACTTCCCAGAAACTTTACTTGTGTTCAGGTCCAGCCATACCTGGGATGAATTAGGGCACACAGCTAGTGTGGTAGGGTAATCATTGAAGAGATGCTCCTGATGTCCTGTGGGAGGAGGTCAGACTGATCTCCCATGTTAGACAAATGTGGCTTCTCCACCCCAAGTCACGACCAAATCCGGGGTCAGAAAACACACTTTCTTAACTCCCAGACTTTTATTGTCCCCTGCAGATTCTGCTGCTTTTCTTACAAAGTTTTAGCTGTGCAAAGATCCTTGTAAAGGCTTCAGCTTCTGCCACATTAGACTGTGTCACCCCCCAACTCTGTCCCTCAAGCATACTCTTTGGTTGTTGAGGAAAATGGGAACCAATATTTTAGATAAATATAGTGCAATACATTGAAGAGCTACATATAGGCATTGAACAAAGCTCAGCAAACATCTCTTGAAAGATGCTCTAAGCCCCAAATTCTGGTAGAGTTGCCAATAGCCTCTATCACCCGTGTTTAGGAGAAAATTCAGTGGCTGAATTTTAGCACTTCCAAACATTAGCACTTAATGTGTTGCAGACCCACCAGGCTAGATGAAGGTGACACAGTGTCATGCTCTACTATGGCTCACAACACCAGCTCATGGGAGTTTTCATGGAAAGGAAGTGTGGAGATAAACCTCAAGTAAAGCAAGTACAGAAACCCTAAAACTGTTCATTGCAATGGACTGTTACCAGAGTGACTGGCTAGACAGACACACACAGAGACTTGAGGGAAAAGCTGAGAACTAGAAAGTACCTGGACATG
Source organism: Aegithalos caudatus (assembly GCA_013389925.1). Lineage (NCBI taxonomy): Eukaryota > Metazoa > Chordata > Aves > Passeriformes > Aegithalidae > Aegithalos > Aegithalos caudatus. Next base: position 116,627 of record WEIU01004736.1, on the reverse strand, counting down.
AGTAGAGGAGATTGTTGAACCACCATGAATACGTACTGTGTTTAAGTATGTATTGAAGTGTTTTAGGGAAAGATGCAATAAGCTATAGCCACAAAGTCATAGCCTGAAGTTCCCTCCACCTAATCACATGAGAACACATCACATTTTACAGATGGTGATTCATGAAGCCAACAAGCACAATCCCTTACCCCAAATGCAGGATGGCTATCAGCACCTGGCCTGCCCCCAGTGCCACACATGGGCAAAAGCTTTAGCAAAAAAACATTACCTTTTCATCTTTTCTGTAGCTTTTAAGTTCCAGGTCAAGTAGGGACTTTTGTCTGCCTTCTTTTGGAGTTCAGGCTGCTGGATACACTGCCACAGCTGTGTCACCAGCTGTATTCCTGCCTGGCCCTGCTCCCTACATCTCCCCACTCCCACTCTTCATAGCCCTTTTGTCTGCCCCGTAGCCTACCAGCCACAGAAGATCACAGCACAGACTCAAAAGCTGCACACCTGCTGGGGAGCCTTAAAAGCATTCATTACACATTTATAACTCTGCCCTGCTGCAGCTGCTGGTGTGGCTGTGCCTCTGGGATGGATGGGGATAGGGAAAACAATATTGCAGTATGGAGAGGTGGCACAGGCCTTCATGGAGCCAGTTGCCAGCAGAGAGGCTTTCTGCTGATAAGCATTAGTTCTGCTCAGTTGACTACCTTCAGACATGTTTGAGTATTTCTTGTGGCCACTGACCCCAAAAAACAGGGTTTTTTTTTCTGGCTCAAAACTTTTTGAATGCAACTGAAAAAAAAAAAAAAAAAAGCCCCAACAAACTACACTACACATTATTTCACTTCTGGTATGGTGTTCAGGCCTTCAGTCCCTCCTGGGAACCAAGCCTCTTGTAAATATGATTATGATAAATATTTCAGTTGTATGGCATGCGGTCCATTACACAAAACCTTACATGACCAGGGACCAGGGCTGACAGGGCAGATAGGGCCAGCAGCTCTCCCAGGCGACTGCTCAAACAGGGCTAAGTGCTGCTGCAGGCTGCTGCTCAGGCAGAGAGGAACAAAGCACTTTGGGCAGCTCAGTAAACCCAAATCCCACATTCAATTATGGGTAGAGAATGTCTGTTTTGACTGAAACTCTCAAAATAGCTTAGTTTACTTTTCTAAGTGAGAAAGCTTTAGAAATGTGTTATTTTTGTTGCCTTACAACCTGGGATAAATGCTATTCTCCTCCCTTCACTGCCCTTGGGAAGCTGATTTTTAGCTGAGATTCACTTTGCCAGCTAATGAAGGAGGCTGCACTAAATGGCAGTAGCAACAACAGGACACATATGGTGCATTACCCCGCCCCTGGAGAGCAGCCAGGAGGGATCCCACTCGGCCTCATCTGCACCCAGCCAGCAGAGAATCGCTCTTTGCCCTGAGGGTCTCCTTTTACCAGCGTGGTCCCACAGGGACACCCTGCTCACTTATATTCAGCTCTCATTCTTGACAGCAGTAACACACAGAGGAGTTGCCATGAATGTTTTACCAAAGGAGCTTTGGTATGGGTAGACCTTGGAAACCTAATCTCTGTTGAGGACAAATGCACACATATATTTGTCACTGAGTTTGTGCAGGGCATCAGGCACTGCTTATTTTTCTTCAGTCATGCTTTATATTAATTTGTTGAAAAAAATAGGTGTTGCTGTAGTCTTACAGCAAAGAAACCCGCTGAAAACAGTAGGGAAACTAGAGACAGATCTTTTATTACTGCACTGATAATATTCTAGAAGTGTGTCCAAACTGCTGACTCCTGCATCTAGAAGGCTTGTGGTGTATCTCTTGTATTAATGTGCCCTGTATCCTTGCTAAAATGCTAGCAAGCACCAAGCTGGTTGAAAGTGCTTCTCCAAGTGGGAGGGAGGGGTTGTCAGCCAGGCCCATGTGTGATTTACAGAGCAGCACTTGAGAGCTGTGGAGCTGCCCTTGCTGTGCTGCTGGGAAGGCCTGGTGAAGCAGCTGGCACACTGATGCTCAGCATCACCCCAGCAAATCCCTGGGGCCAAGCCCACACGTGCTCTGCCAGCTGCCTCTCCCATGGGACCCTCACAGCCTGGCAACAGCACAGGTAGAGGAGATCACCCAGATGTGATTTATGGGGTGATGTACACTCAGCTGTAGCTGGAGGATTCACATATGTAAAGGATGAGCAGGAACTTGGTAAATTCAGAAGATGGGGAACCTGTAGCAGCCTCCTGACCGTTTTCCCAGCGGTGGGAACTGAGGAATAACAGGAGCTTTTCACCTGTATTTTCAGGTGCACCCTAACCCTGAGTTTCCACTCCTCATGCTTGGAGTTCTGTGGTCCAGATCCTGATCACTCCTGACTTGCCTCTGGGATGTTGCCCAGTGTGGAAGGCACTGGGAGAAGAGGAAATCTGAATGGACAATGCCCAGGGAAGCGTGGGTGGTGCCAGTGCTGCACACAGGGAATGAGAAATGGAAGCTATCAGGAGAGGCTGCTAAGGAGTGGGATAGGCAGCATCACTGGAGAGTGGAGTGGCAGTCACAAGTCTTTTCTATCTCCTCCCATCTGTATTCTTTTCTTCTGGACACTTTTGCCAGCATTAGGGCTGTGTATTTGGCCATTGTAATTAGTAGCAGCCTCGTATTTCTACACAGGTTTCCCTGATGAGAAGTGATGGTTTATATTTTTGCAAAAAGGCAATGAGACTCAGATTCCCCCTGGATAAATATGATCATTATTATTACTCTTGTTCTTGTTGTTTATTATCTATTCAGTGCACTTTCAGTGTAATTCCTATATTTCAAAAAAGGAAGCACCCAGGTGGGAAAGGAACAGACAATCCATGGTAAATACCTGGCAAGTGCTGGGAAAGAAATATGGTGCACTACCTCTTGCAGTAAGCCTTGCCAGAGGGAGTACTTGCTATGAAAATACAAAAGTAAAAACAAATACGTTGCAACAAAGGAAGATTTAATTAAATGTAAATACAGGGCAAGTAAGAGAAAAGCTGAATTTTGGCACCTAAACAAAAGCATGAAGAAAAATTTGAGATGAAAACATCGCTGTAATTAAAAGGTGACAGAAAAGGGACCAAACAGCTAAGAGAAGGTTGGTTTGAGCTATCCACTCAAGAACAAAAAGTCATGGGGAAAATTTGGCTTGCTTATGCTTGCTGGAGGTGCTGTAGATAGTGGCTCTGTATGTTTATGTCTGCTTTCCAGAAACAGTGTTATTCTAAGATTATTTTGCTAATCATATGACATTCCATAATCTGTTTTTGCTAGACATGGTACAGCAACTGTGATGATATCAGGCAGTCATGATTTGATTGTGATGTTTAAATGTTCTCAAAAGCTTGGCTCTTCAACTGTGTAACAGCAAACTCAGAGCATCTGTGGTGAAATAGTCTTGTGGAAAATGCAGTTCAAACTGCTAAAAGCATGCTTTAAAATTCAGGCTAGTACTTGGCACTGGAAAATTACAATATGGCACCCTAGAAACTGGCACTGCCACTTAAAAATAGATTCTCACTCACTGAAGTGTTGTTTAATAGAAATCTTTAATATCAGAAAGGTAAAAAAAATTTTCACATTCAGGGGAAGTCATGTGTGTCTGTGTAAAGTATTTTGTAAAACATGGCCCAAGAGACAGTGTCCTCTTTTGAAGTGATTTTTTTTTTTTTTTTTTTTACTCCACTGGGTACCTTACAAAACAGGGGTATCCTGTGGGAAAATGGGAAGTCTCAAGATGATTGCTGGAGATGTGCTCTGGACCTAAGGTGTTAAATGGACCTTCATATTGAGGGGTAAGTTCTGGCTACATCAGTGAAGAGGCCTGAGCAGAGCCCTGTGGCAACAAGCATATCTGATCTCCTTTTTCCTTCAGCTCTTCAAAGCAACTTGCAAGCTGCACACTGATCTTTAAATGTGTAATCATCTCAGCTATAACTGCATCTTCTGCTCCTGCATGTAAACACACTTTGGGATGGGAGCAAGATTAGAGATGGTGCTGTGTAGGCATGGGGATCCAAAGTGAGATTCTGCAGCTTTCGAGGTGCCCCTCTCCTTCCTGCCCTGTATATTATTGGAGTTATTCAGTGGAAAAAAAACAAACTGAGCAGGCTGGTTTTCAGATGGAAATTACTGAGGCTTAGTGCACCTTAGCACATTCCTTTCTGATGTTAAAGGTGCCGATTTAAGTCATGCTTTTCATTTAGAGCAATTCAAGTAAATTTTCTGCCAGTCTCTGCCAGCATCTTCAGTCACCTATATTCGTGTTGTTCTTGACTTTGTTATCATCTTCCCTGCCCATCACCCTCCTGCTGAGCACAGTTACAGGCTGGTAAGGTCACTGGTCTTGATGCTTAGCATGAAATAACATCTACCTCTTTGAATATCGCTGCACAACAACTTCTTGGTGCTTGCATTTTCTATGTTAAAGCAGCAGGAAGCTAAATTAATGCAAGTCTCAATTCTCAGTGCAGCACAGGTGGCTACGTGATGTCACCCTACAAGGGCACCAAGGTATGTTCCTCACACCTTAAAGGCACCAGGAGTGTGCGAGTAAAATACTTAAAGTATTTTCAGTCTGGGTGAACTGGAGGCAATGCCAAGGGATGCTTCATCCCTGGAAATGCTCAAGATCAGGTTGTATGAGGGCCTGAGCAACCTGATCTAGTGGTTGGTGTCCCAGGTAAGGGCATAAGGGGTGGAACTAGATGATCCTAAGGACTAAGGTCCTTTCCAATACAAGTAATTCCGTGATTCTGTGATTAAAAGTATGCAAGAGGGGTAATTGTGTCCAGTTTTCTGATAGAAAAGATACTGCCCAAGTATTTCTATACAGTGTAGCCAAATAATTGTATTCCTGGCTCAATTTAATGATTAAATGATCCAGAACAGGAATTTTGTCCAAACATGTTTCTTTCCCTCAGTTCTCTTTTAGGGAGGCTTAGATGTAACTGACTGACTGTCTGGAAGTTATTTATAAGAGCAGGTTCATATTTGGGAGTTTGAGAGTAACTTGCCTTCTGTAAGCTGAAGAAGAAAAGTACTTCCTTTGTAGCTCATGCTCTATTTGTTTCTAATCAGTCAAAAAAAGGACAAGATTAAAGGCTTGGGGTACAGTCATTAATTTTATGGAAAGCTGTTCAAAGTTTAGTAGTAGAAATTATAAAGAATGTGAGTCTTGAGAAAGGAGTAAGAATATGAAAAAATGGGGAAGCTCTTTCTACAGGGAAACTTTAAACTTTTTTACCCTTGAAAATAGTATCTATATTATTATTATATATTATTATTAGGGTGATTTGAAGAGAAGAAAGAATCAGAAACTGAGATGCTAGGCTCTAGCTGCTTAAGTATGTTTTGTTCAAATGCAAATGCCATTGTACCACAAAGCTGTCTATTTCTGCAGGGTGTTTAAGGCTACCCAGGATCTTCTGACTGATAGAATATTACAGTGAGCTTGTGCTTCCTGCAAGGAATATTCCCTAATTCCTCTGCCTCGATGTTTTTTACCAATGAATATCTGAAGCTGGAGAGATTCTTGAATCCCCTTTTAAGTCAGCAGGGAATTGGGGTCTTTAAATTTATCTGCAGATTAGAGCCCGTTGCTGTTAAGTTCAGGTCATTTGATATCCGTGGCACCTGCAGATATGCACTCAGCAGTGCTGATCAGCCCTGACAAGCAATCCATAGAGCAGGCAGCTTCTCTGAGCTTTCACAGGCTTTTCACATGGCACAGAATTATGGAGATATGCAGATATTCAGGCTGCCCTCACATTTGTTAGTGCTGTGGTTAGGAAGAGCCACAATGGTTTCTGTCCTGGTTTTGGTGCTCCTGTTTCAATTTTTATTCACCTTCATTGTCTTTTTTCCAAATACTTTTTTATTGTCAGGAGTTCATATTTCACCTTTTTTAATTATTTCTTCAGTTACCAGCACTGAAATGCCAGGAACCTGAATAGTTAATGCACAAATTCATATTTATCTTGGGCTTTAGAATATTTTTTTAACTAAGCAAGGAAGATTTTAACCGCAGTCATTTCCAACTTATTTGTAGGAAAGTAGAGATATAGAGTTATACCCTATCTATATCTATAATTTTGACTTTAGAAATACTTGCATTTGCACTAGTGTGTGTTAAGCAGATCATAAATGTTTCCTGGGTGATGGGAAGATTTGAAACATGTTCCAGGCCAAAGAGTCTTTGTCTGTGACAGCCTTTTAGAACACCACAGCTCTGAATTTGGCTGCTGAATGGACTGGAATCATTATTATTGCATAGAGGGAGACACAGTAAGTGAGTCATGACATTAAAATCTATGCCTACCAGTTATACAAAGGAAGCCTTTGGGCAGACCTTGCCCTTTGTAAGGTGCAAGATGTAGCAAAGTCTAATTTTTTTCCTGCAGACCATGCTGGGGAATCCACAGCTCCTACCTCTCCCCCTCTTCCATCTCTGTCTGGCAGGGAGCTTCATCTGTTCCCTTAGCAGAGATGTAGCAGGCAAGAGAAAGAAGGAGGAGGGCAGGATCTCAAGGGTTTCCCTGTGGCTGCAGTGCTGCACATCTAAGTTTGCTGGGGTGACTGGATTCCCTGAGTCAGTGGGCCCCAAGTTGTGGGGCTGCTCCCCAATACACTGTGTGAGAACATGGCTTTCCTTCCTGCATGGCATACCTGGATGGACAAGCAAGGCAAAGAGCTCCACCTCACTTTTTTCCTTCATGTGGAAACATTTCTATCCTTGTAAATAGAACCATTCTAAATTTTCCATAGTAAAATGCTAAAAATTAGATTCTCCTTATATTCAGGGTAATCATGTGATACTTCATGAGCGTCCAAAATTTAATGTAGCTTATTTTTCTTTCTCATGTTTAGGGGGAGGCACATTATGTATGTTGCAATAAAATATAGCCATACAAAAACAATCAAATTCTGAGTGTCAGGATAGGTAAAAAATATTCTTAGTCCTAAGATGATAGGAAAATGATATCTGGTACCATAAAATGATGTCTGGTACTAGATTAAATATGAAAGAAAATACTAAATCACAAATCCTTTAAATTAGAATTTATTCTTTCTGTGGGAAAAATAAATTATCAGAAAAACAGTAAAACCTGATGCAAGTCTGAAAATTACTATGTATTCCTTTACTGTATGTAAAAACTGACAGAGGAGCAATTTCTAAGCCTCTGATGAATGATCCTTTCTGACCTTCTGAAATGTTTCTCTTCTGAATAAACATTAGAAACTGTGGATAATTTATGAGAATTAGGATATATTGCCCAAGGTGCACTCATGAGTGATTAAATGATCTCTGTAAACTGATTTGCCATGCATCTGACTTGTGTGTGGGAGTAAGTAAATGGCTCGGTGCACTGATAATGGGACTACATTTTTATTACAAATTCTGTTGAAATTGAAACAGGCTGCATTCAGGCAGATACCAAAGGACTTTAAACAAATTCCAGACAGAAACCAGGTCGTACACTAGTACGTGTCCTAACTACTAAGCATCAACATTTTCCTGTTATGCTGCATAAAACTTTCTTTCTAGTTAATGAGTCTTTTGGCTCCTTTGGGTAGTTAAATTCTGTACTAGAGGCAGGCAGCTCCAGAAAGACCTCACAGGTATAAGTGAGGGAATAAAAAGAAAGCCCACAGTCATCAATTTAGATTACTCTGTTAAAGTGAAGTGCCTCTAGAGAATAAATAATCTGTGTGTGTAGGATGCTGAGCTCAAAACTGGCAGTTGCAGCTCCAGGAGGTGATGCTGAAGTTGCTGGTTCTGTGGAACCATAGGCAGTGATGTGCTCTCAGAGTGCTGGGTGTTGAGAGTATGGTGGGAGTAGGCTGAATACTGGCCAGGTTTTCCCTATCAGCATTCCATACCTCAGCTGTGTTTACTTACTGTTAAACAAGCAGACACAACCTTCCAGAACTCTTGTTGAACATTAGGATACGCTAGAGTGATTGCAAAACCTTTATTTCCTATAATCTGTGGATTTCCTTTATCCAGATGACAATTTACTCAGCATGAAGTCTGTATAAAATCCTGGGTGGTGAGACACCAGCTTGCCATTGGGTATCATGTGCTGACCTAGGTTTCTAGTATGGCTTGCAGACCCCACTGCCTTCATTGTGAGCCTGAACATTAGATGTTATAATGATTAACTCCATATTCTTTCTGGCTATATTTCTTCATACTGGCAACATTCAGTGGTATATGCACAATCAGTTTTGTTTTCCTCAGTCTTGTATCTTGCAGAGAGATTTCCAGATGCTTATTGGGGTGTTTATTATGATGACTGGGTGGTTTTACTGTGTTTTTGGTAAAGGGCTGAAGCCCTGACTCTACACTGAGACTGAACTTTTCCCACTCATATTCTCTTCTCTGCTACTATTGTTGGACATGAGTTACTAAAATTCTGTGTTCACATAAAACTTAATGCTTCTGGGGTATAGATTGGAGTGAGCAGGAGAAGTGGTTTTAAATAATTACTCCTGTGTGTTTTATGTAGCAACGTGAACAATTACTCATATGCCACGTTTGTCATATTTCACAGTCACAAATATAAAAAGATTGAACTATCTATTAATAAAAAATCAAATTCTTTGAAGTTTTTAAATAAAAATCTGGAAAGGTAACATTTATTCCCAAGAAATTAGGATTGAAAATATATCCATCATTTAAAGCTACTCTCAAGTGATTTCTTGCTTAATTTGCTGTAAAACATTAAATGACTGTTCTACATTCAGCCTTCAGTAACGAAGCAGAACATGCATACTCTATATTATGCATAATATGTGATAAATAGTTATATATGATCTATATTATGCATAATCCATTGTGCATAACATGCTTAATCTATATTAAGACAATCCATTATAACTGCATGCCCACATTATAGATACATCTTCTTTCATTCAACAGAAAACAGTTTTGTTTACGTAACTGAATTTTCTTATTTCAGCAGCAGAGCAACACATTCCCTAGGTTTACAGGAAGATATAAAAATATCAGCATGTCTAAATCTGTGTATATTTCATATCAGTTCCAAGAAATGTCTACCTCATTTATCCAGATATATACAGAGATCTGCAGAACATTAGGTACTTAGGCAACACTCCCATTCTGGTTAGAGCTTTATCTGATGAATCATAGAATTATGGAACATCCTGAGTCAGGAGGGACCCACAAGGATCATCAGGTCCACCTTTTGGCCTCAAGAATCACACTGTGTGCTTTGACCAATGACTGTAGTCTTCCAGGTGTTTTTCAGTACCTCCCAGAATAATCTTCTCCATGACTTTACAAGACACTGAAGTGAGACTGACAGTCCTGCAGTTACCAGGCTCAACTCTCTTGCCCTTCTTGAAAATTGTGACAATGTTTCCCAGCTTCCAGTCAAAAGGGACCTTTCCAGATTCCCAAAACTGTTCAAAAAGCATTGAGAGAGGTCTGGCAATGACTCAGACAGGTCTTTGAGTACCCAGGGATGAATCCAGTCAGTCCCCATAAACTCACAGAGATCCAGCTGGAGCAGCAAATCCCACAAGTTCAGGGCTGGCTGGGTGTTTATCGTTCTTGCAGTCATGGTCCTGCTGCTTGAGGACCCCCTGAGCCTGTCATCAGTGTTGATGACTGAGGCAGAGAAAGAATTTGATGTCTCTGCTCTGTGTCCCTATTTGTGAGATGACCATCCTCATCAAGTAAAAGGGCAATGGTTTTTCTGCTCTGCCCTTTGCCAATAATATATTTTGAAAATACTAAGTTAGGTATCTGGCCTCTTATACTCTTCTTTTTCCTTGCCTTCTTTTTGTTCAACACGTGGCCTCAATTTTCATAATTTAATCACCTGTGATTTTAACTCCTAACTCCAGAAACAGTGATTTAAAAGGCTTTAGGAAGTATTATACTATTTGACATAAGTAGATAACCGTGTCCTTTTGTGGTTCTAAGACAGAAAACAGAGCTTTCTTATGCCTTGATACCTAATAGCTTATAAACATGTAATTACCTTAATGTAAGGAAAATATTCTCCTTCAGATGGTTCAGTTGGCATTCAACCATCAATCCATTTTTTGTTTACACTAATTCTTTATATTTGCCTGACACCTTTGTTTTATTTATATTCAAACCTAGCATCACACTTCCTAAATGCAGAAGGATGATGCAGGGGAGGTATCACTAGCTGTTGGTAAGCATATGTTCTGTGACAAGAATGCAGTTGTATTATCTGGTGGCTCAGATCTGTTTTGAGGGATAATCCTAAACAAAGGATCTTTCATAGTACAATGAGTCTAAGGGGCTGTATTTTTCTTGCACTAGTGGCTAGTACCTGATGTGACAGAGAAAGATGAAAGGGAACAGATTATGGCAGCTAGATGAAGTCGACCTTCCAAATTATTTTCTAGATTTGTAATAGTAATCAGGTTTATTGCAGCCTGAAGCATGATCTGATAAAAAGATCTAGAGAGGTCTTACTAGAGAGAAATTTTAGGATTAAATAGAATCCAAGTCTACTGGGGTAGATGTAGCTTTTTCACCTTTTAAAAAAAGTTAATCAGAACTGTTTAGAAACTACAAATTGCATTTTTGTAATGTGTCCTCTTTTTCTGACATCATGCAGAGTTGTCCACTAGGTTGCTGTAATATCTAACATATGTTGCAAGTTGAATCATTAACATTTATTACTGCTGAGTTCTAACATGGTGGAGTGTTTTCATTGCTTGAGAAGTTATTTTGGTGGTATCATATCACACAGCTGTGTGATCATAGGAGGTATTAAATTAAATAGGATGTCTCCCTTAATTTTTCCAGCAGAGCTTTTAAAGCTTTGATGGAGCAGATGACATAATGTTGTCTTTTGATGTCTAGAATAACATTTAAAATTCCAATTTTACATTCATTGCTAGAGACATACAGTGACTGTCAAACAGAGATTCAGCAGAACTGTCAAATGTTTGGAACAGTCCAGATTTGTTGTTTTACACTCAACCACAGTTAGGAAAGTAAGTCAGAGATGACATACATTTCTGCCTCATTCCTGTATTACACAACACACTAATAAAAATGCAAATAGCATGACAAGATCTCTGCAGTCTATAAGTAAGACTGTGTAAAGCAAGATATTTTGTTGGTTTGAGACCAGTTGCTTCAAGCAAGAGGGTAACAACAAGATTTTTGTAGTAAATAATAAAGTGAAGTTGATTCCATATTTTGCAGACTTGGAAAGACTGCAGGGTGTTATATAATTTGGATTTGGAGTTTCAAAAAGCTTGCTAAAGAAATAATAAATTTGGAAGAGTCAGTGAAAGATGATGTTTGTTATCTGTAAAGTTTGTGCATCTGTGATAGAATCTTCTGCTGTGGCACCTCTCTGAGCTAAATTCTTATGTTTTTCTTCTGCAAGCAAAATGTAGGTAAATCAGTTGTTGACAACATTAATAAATATGAATATAGTAAATGTGTCTTCTAGGAAGACAGTAGTAAAATCTGTCTAAGAGGATGTTTGTGTTTACCTGCATACTAATTACTTTCTAACCACAGAAGTTTATCTGCCTCAGGGAAAGGTGAAATAGAGAATTGATTATTTTCTTCAGATCTACTCCTTAATCACACCTTAAATGTTGCAGTGCGGAATTCTATAAGTCCAAGAATCTTTCTGCTGGCTCTCACAAAGGGGCATGTGGAATGTGAAATGTGAAAAGTTCTGCCTGCAAGACCAGGACCATCAGGATCTGTTGGATCCATCCATCCCTACTGTTTTGTAGGTGATCTTTGTCTGAGCAATGCTGTGCCTCACCGTGTCTAGTCCCTGGTTCCTTTCCCTCCCCTCTCCCAGGAGCCTCCCCCTTCAGCCCTGTTTTGGAGGCACCATTCCCTCACACACCAACCTGCCCGGTGACCACCATCACTTCCAGCATGGCTCTGTGCTGACTCAGGGAGCCCAGCGCAGCGGTGGCCAGCACTGCTGTGCTGGTACTTGTGTCAAGACAGCAAAAAATAACAGCCAAAGAATTATGCAGATGTCATTGCAACTTAGAGCCTGAAAAAAATACCAGAATAAACTGAAAAAAAAAGCAATTTGTAGGTGCCTGGAAAATGATAAGGAGATGAGTAACAACCAGCATGGATGTACCAGGAACAAGTCATGTCAAACTGATTTAATTTTCTTCTCTGACAGACTGAATAAAGGAGAGGCGAGTCAAATAATTTGACTTTTACGAATTTTTATGCTTGTTCACTGTACCCAAGAACTAGGAAAATATGTAGGAGGTGAGGCTATCAGGAAATGCAGAATTGGTAATAAGAATCTACTCTAGAACAGAAAATTTGTACTTTAATATCAAATCAAAAGGCAAAAAGAGTTTATCAAACATGATTCAAAGACCTTTCTCAAGCCTAGCACTATTCATTACTTTCATCAGTAATTTCAATGAAGGAATAATGTTTTACCTATGCAGAAGGTATTTATTCAGAAGGCTGTAAACATATTGGAAGACATGATCTCTCTATCAGGCTCTTGAGGAATTATCTAGCAGTTCATTTGAAATGAATGCCAACTTTAGAGGGGCGAGACTGCCTGGACAGCAGAATTGCAGGAGAGGATTTAAGCATTATAGAGGATTGCAAACTAAATATGACTCAATGTGTCATGCTGCTGGAGTGACACACACCAGAGTGGATGCATCATCAAAAACAGTCTTGAAATAGGAGTATCCAACCCTTTTTAGCACAGAATTCTCTAGATCAGGACGGATGTACATCAAGTGTCAGGATCAAGAGTGGTGAGGGAACAGTAACTTCAAATTTGGTGATGAGAATACTGAGGAGATTAAAGTCTTTAGTTACATCAAACAGTGCAATAAACAAAATTAAATTCTCTGCCACATGCTGCAGTTAGGGCAAGAAGTAATGGACTTAAATGATAGCAAGCAAACTTAAGCAAGTCATTAGAAAAAGTAACAAAAGTACTCTGACACTGATATTGGATGGGCAATGGTGAGATGAGGGCATTTCAGTCTGGGAAGGTTTGTTTAAAAACAGACTCAAGGAATAGGCACATAGTGTGATTCTTGGGGATCTCCTGTGCAGGGCCTGGAGTTGGGCTTTGATGCTTCTAATAGATCCCTTCCAATTCAGAATATTCTCTGATTCTATGACTAACTTTAGGGATAACAATTCTCCCTGAGGGCCAGAAGACAGGTTAACTAATATTGTGGTTTTCATTTCTGCCATTACAATTTCTATGAGGCTTTTTCCATAGTAGAATATGTAGAAATGTGATCTAATTATGTGGACAAGTTGTCTGCTAGGTCCACTAATTTGTTCCCTAGGAAAATGGAGACAAACCAGAAGCAAACTGAAAACAATGGACCTAAGTATAGGTAAAACATTTTAAGAACCAAGTACAAAAAGGGAGTTAATGCTGGAAAGGGATATAATTGTGACGCCATATTTCTGACAATGCCTCTTGGAAGCTTAAATTCCAACAGTTATACATGAATCACTTTGAATATTTAAGCAAACTTCTTCTCCTTTCAAAATATACATTTACTGTATCATGATCAAACACTTTGCTTAAGGTGATTGTGTTGCTCAGTCCTCAGTAATACTAAATCTCTATGCTCTACTTTTGTAGAAAAACTGGGTCATTATGAAAAACTGAAGAAATCTCTGTAGGTTTCTAAATACCTTCTCATCCAGATGTGCCACATTCTTGCATCCTACCCTGTGTCCAATGACTAATGCAATTAAGTAATAGCTCACTCTTTAAGTAATAAATAGTTTTTCAAAACATAGACATCGGCTGTTTTGGAGAGAGAGGGTCAGGGAGTTGGTGACCTACCAATATTTTCTCTGCAGTTATTATTATCTGTATCTAGTATTAAGCCTTTCATTTAGGGGGAACTGAAATTTTGGGGGAATTTCTAAGGAGTGCAAGGGAGGCCTGAATCAGGCAGCCCAAAATGGTAGGAAGATTTCTACTGAGTGAGGAGTGGCACCAGTAATATAATGTCATACATTCAAGTGCTATAGCATATATTCACTCAATAACTTGCTCGTGTCAAAGGGTGTTAATAAAGTATCTTTTTCAGTAGAATATTCAGGAATATTATCTCTAAATCTAAACTGTATCAATATCACAAGCTGCTTAAATTGCTCTTTCCCTTAATATGATGTGAGGAATAGAAAGAAACATCACTGCTCAGATTTATCCGGTTAAGCCTTTTGGATGTATATATTTGTTACATGTACTATTTTTCACCTATGAACACAGATAACTGTTTTATGTCAATTCACATTAAAAAAAAGCAGTAGCCTTAATGGCCAAGGCAAAGTGCTAAGTAAGGAAACAAAGCAATCATCCTAGCCTAAGATTTCCACATGTGAGTGAATAGAACAAAATTGTGAGGCATGTCTAGGAATCTACAGTGTACTTATTCTCGGATAGTCTAAGAGTAACCACCAGTTTAAGGTGCATACTCAGTAAAGTATGTGCAGCTATTTTAGCCTTTTGATTTGTTGATGAATTTCTTTGTATTCTTACTGTGTTTATGTTGGTGCTAAGAGTCAGTGGTTTGTCTGATCCTGCTCTTCCAATGCTGGGGTTTGGGTACCCACTGCCTTTTGTCACCTTTGCCACGTATTTGTACTGAATTCCCCGGATAAAAGAACAGAAAACAAACCTTGGTTTTGTCATGAGCAAGTTCAGATAAAAAATTAAGTTTTCACAGAGAATGCTGATGAAAGTATTTTCAGCAATATACCAAAATGGTAGATAAAATGGGAAAACTATTTCTGAGGAATTTGCTTTCTTGATGAAATCATCAGCTGTGAGTGACAGCAAAATTCTTATTGCAAAGCCAGCTCTCGCTCACCAGATTCCATTCCTTTTTAAGACTAGCAAACACCAAACCTTGACTTTTAATGAAGGCCCAATCACTATGGCATAACAACTCTAACTAGAAGTGTAGGTGTTGACTGGTTTGATTCCCAGCTGATGTAACCAAGTGCAACACTGTGCTGAACTTCAGCTGAACAGGACAAGTTTAAAACCCGAGTACCTTCCTAGAAAATCCCAGTGCCAAATCTTAAGCTCTTTCATAGTAGTAGGTACTTTCAGTATCTATGGGTGATTCAAACATTTTTAATGGTACCAAAGCTGGAAAATTTGGCCGCAGACTGCTTTTAGGAAATGTTATAGAATTACAGAATCAAAATGCTTGGGCAGTTGAACTATTGGCAATGTGACAGGTGAGCAGTTGTTTAAATAACTGTGGATCACCACACTGTCTTCCAGAGCCACTAAGAGAGTCTAAGTAGCTGCACTGAATTTAAGTATCTTCATGGACTGCATTAGAGTTCACAGGCTTATTGATTGTGCTTTGAAAATTAACAGAAGAATTTTTTTGCTTCCCATTAGAGGTGTATCTATAAAAACACCCAGATATCTGATCGTACTAATGAGTTACCCTATGCCTCCTCTCAGTTTTTCTAATATTAGTAAAATACATAATCACAAACACTATTGCAGCCTCTGAAGCTTTCAAATGGGAAAGTTACACAGATTTCTCCCGTTCTCTTCTGCCAAGTTTAACAAGAACAATTAGAAGTTCCAAAAGTGAAAGATTTTTTTCTAGTGGGGTAATGAATATTTCTAGGTTTTTTTTTGGGGGGGGAGTTATTAACAATTTTTTTCATAAATGTTCTCTGGGAAATGTCTTAGTGATTATGAAGCAACTTAGTCAGTGTTCCATCATAATCACATTATTCATGCTTCATTTCTAAGTTCATGTGGGGCAAAGTATTTTACTCAGAGAAGTTTCTTCCTTGCAAGTAGTGACTTCTGTGATTTTCATTATTCCTTCTACAGTCAGAATTTATGTTTGAGAAGACAAACCAGGGTCACCTGCTATTAGGTATTGCAGTAATTAATTACTTGAAACTAATATAAATGCTGTCTTTTTGAAGAGGGTAACTGGTCAAAACCTGGGATTAATGACTCAAGAAAGTGAACTAAGCTTTTTCTCTCTTAAGACAATATAATATTTAATGTTGCAAGTATGGATATAAATAGGTGGAAAAGGTGCATGAATACAACAGTAGCAGAGTAGTAAAATATGTTTCTTAAAATGATGTAAGACAGTGATGTAGCCCTTTTGACTATTGGAATACATTTTCATGAAAGAATAGTTACATTAATGAATTAATATATAATAATTTAATTTTTTTTCTTAAAAAACACACTGAAGGCTGGGGGATTCAAAATGGCACATCCTCATGGGCCTTTCCTCCATGAGGTCATGTTATAGAAATACCTCTAGGTTTTTTTAGATTTTTAACTAAAAATACAAAAAACCTGGTTCTTCATTTTAAAGGTAATGATTTAAGTTCTCTATTTTTCCTTTCTATGGTTCTAAGTCTTAATATTTTAATTTAAGCGGAAAATATTCAAATCCTTTATTGCAGATAAATCTGCTAAGACCTGTTGATAATTTAACTGTCAGAGCTGAGAGTTAATGAGATTTTTATTAGATGAGCAAGTGTGGGTTGCTGTGTTACTGAGAAAAAGCTTGTGGTTTCAAACAACAGCTACTTGGCTGCCTTTACTCCCACAGGTACTGGGCATCTTTCCTGGTATAATGCCAAGGAACAAAATGGCATAATATAGATTTCAAGGGAAATTCATATGAAATGGTAACAAGTTTTCACCTAAATTATTTGTGAACTGAATTTAGGTTGGATAGGTGCTACAACAGTTCCTTGTTACCAGAAAGCTATTTTTTAAACCCATGAGCTAAGTATAGCAAATCAAAGTGGGCTAGCAAGGTGGCAGGTGCGAGTGGAGCAAGAGAACTCCGGGTGTGAAGTTAGAGCAAGTTGCTTTTTGACACCTGCATGCAGAGAGTGGAGCTAGAAATTAAGGCAGTGGCAGAGCACAGAGGGGTTTCTGGCCACCCAGAGGGGAATGGGGCAGCCTGTGAAAAGACATTGGTCTGACTGGTCATATCATGAGAACTCCCAAAATCAGGAGAATTTCCAAAAAGAGAGCAATATGTTTTGCCCAGGGACATGTGGTTTCTGTGGTAAGTGCTTCTGGAGACATTTGTGTGACGAGGTGAAGTTGGGCTTTTTTCTTGAGGGTTTTCTGGTTGTCCAAAGGCTCTTACAGGCAAACTTTTGGCTTGAGGAGCCCTATTCAGCCATGGCTTTAAAGTGGAGTGAAATTTCTTAATGAACATCTAGTTAGTAACAGCTGTCATTTTTTAACCTCACCCATGTAGCAAATTTGCATGAATTCCACCAGTCCAGCGTTCAGGGTGAGCATGACCAAGTTAATGTGAATACAGGCTACTTGGTATCATGTCCTTAAATGGGGTTGGAGGCAAATGAAAAGAGAGCAGGAGTTATCCACACAGCCTAAGCTGTGTTGGCTGAAACTTTATCATAAGGATTGTGCATCTGTACAAGCTCATCTTTTCCAGCGTGAAGAATATGACTGTACAGAAAGTATTGTCAAATGAACTGAGTAAATAAGCTGAAAAAGGAACACTTTCTCTGATCACTTTCCCTCTCAGTCATCTTGGATTTCATTTGTAACAATAGCAGATAAAACTCTTACAGTTTTATATCTTACAGTCTTATAACAAGCTTTAAATAATACAAAATATGCGTCAACTCTATTAACAGCACAGGCTGGGTCAAACACGTTGGGCACCCTGTTTATAATACTTGAACGGGTATGGATTTATTTCTGTCATCGGGTCAAATATTGCAGAAGCTCATAATCTTTGTTTAGATCTTTTATTTTTTGTTCTAATAGGCGAGAGAGCAGAAAACTACTTGTGTGGGAATGACAGAGGATAACAGAGGGTGGTTCTTGATCTTCAGTGAGACACTTTTAATCTTTCCAAAAAATGTCTTGTATTGAGATTAAAATCAGACACTAGCAATGCTGAGGCAGTGTTTTTTGCTCTGTACATGTGCATAGCTGAACTGCTGTGTGCTCTACTTCTGTCTAGATAGACACACACCTTGCACAAAAGTAGGTCCAATGCTGCTGCTAGAGCTGTGTCAGTACAACCTGCTTTGTACTTTCAGGCAAAGTCAGTGGCACCATGGTCTCAGGCACAAATTTGTAACTAGAATGACAAGGTACTTACTGTGAGCTAACCCAACTGGGGCTGTTTGAGAATAACTTTGCTACATTTTAGTAGCTTGTGTACACCCATACACATCTTTTTGAGGAATGTGAACTTCTACTTAGTGTTAACAGCTGTCTCTGGTATCTTGTTCTGCCCAAGACTACTGACAGACTGTAGATCGTAATGAATTTTACTTTGGCGGTTTTCAAGGCAAGTCAAAGAAATAATCTCAAAAATGTTAAAGTCAAGGAAGGTGAGATCAATCATTGAAGTGATTCTAGAATGTAAAAAGGAAATGCATTGTTTCAGTTACTCACAGATACTTAATAGTACCAACAGACTCATTGGAGTGCTTACAGATTGCATGTGTTCTGTGGAACAAATGTGCTACAAATGACTTCCAAGAAAAAATTAAGATAAAGGTCTTGCTACATAGCAAGACACCTACAATCTAAATCATTGCAGCCAAGTTTCAGTCAGAGGCACAGTTTTCATGCTGCTTCCTCTCACATAAGTTCCATTCTTAAAATATAACAGAAGAAATTTTGACAATGAATTGCTGTGAAAAAAAGCCATATTCCTCGTTTCAACTGTTTAAAATACAGACATAGTATGTGATAGCTCATTTCTGCCTACAGATTTGAAAGGGACACAGGAAGATGTCTGAAATAATCTGTGGTCAGGTGGATATAAAGTTATTCCTCCAGCACTGGTATGGAATTGGTGAGGATGTTGGCACCCTCAGGGATGTATCCTGTGTGTTGTGGTCACATGTGGAGTGGTCAGTCCAAGGCTCTAGTGACAATAGGGAGCAGGGAGACAGGAATGTGCCAATGTGTGCATTTATTCCCTGAGCACATAGGCACTCTGCACGTCAGAGATCTGTTTTTCACATCTGAAGATATACTGCTTTGTAACTGAAAAATTAATGTTTTCTTCTGCACGATAAGTACTGAAGATATGATCAACTCAGTGCTTAGAGTCAGCCAGACTGCAAGTATCTTTAAATTGGATATAACTGGAGCTGCATATTTGCACAAGACCATTTTTTGTTATACAGATATTCTGGTCTCTTCTATGGCTTGACATTTTATCTAGTGAGAAGAAGTTTTTCCAGTTTGTTACCTCCAGCTGGTTTTTGGTTTTATGAAATACTTCTTATTGTCTGGAAGGGTTTTCCTGCATGTCTAAGCATGGCTCATTCTATTCTTTTTTTTTTTTTTTTCCAGAAGGAAGCTAGCTAAGAAATTTGCAGACTTTTGGGTGATGGGAAGATATGTAGGCCACTGAAGGTGAGATGAAAATGAAATGGTTATGATTTTTAAAATAGTAACTTAAACTGAAAATTTGCATTCCTCTATAGACACTTCAGAGGTGTCTAAACTTCTACTGAATAGCACTTAATCTATGTTTTCTCAGAGCAGGGAGACACTCCACTGCCCTCAACATGTCAGCTAACCTAGTGCTAGGGAGCACAGTGACATGGGAGAGAGTGGGAGCTTCAGACAAAGCTTATTAGAGAATCCCTCCCTCTGAGTCACAAGGTGCAGAAAGGGACCCCTTGCTTTCTAAACTCCTTCTCAGAGAGGAGCCTAGGAGGGGCTGGATCCAATCAACCTCAGGCTGTCAACAGCTCAAGTCTAAGAAATTATAGATTGTGATTGAACCTTTGTACAACTTCAGGATTAATGATGGCAATTTGGATATATTTATATAAAAATGAATGATTTATTATGGTAAATGATTAGACAAAAAGATCTTAATCAGAATTATTTACTAGACAGTACAGAAGCTAAAACAACGAGTGAAGTATAACAGGATAGTGCACATTATCAAAGCAATTATATTAAAGCAATTTTAATAGAGTTAGCAAAAACAAACAATTATTAAAGTAGGAATTGAGACAACTCACCCATCACAATGTCTGGGGCCAGCAAAAGACATCTCTTTTGCTCAGCCTTGAGGAGAAATTTTGAGGGTCGTCCCACCCAAAGGAGGAATCTTCATGCACACTCCAAGAAGGGATATGTTAGATATGAAAGTGGACTGGACTTTTGTAGTGTAAAGTCATTGACTGCCAGTTATATGTCTCCAGATCAGTTTAGCAGTTTATCTCCCAAATCTTGACCTCACTATCAGGATGTTAATTTGAGGTTGATTTGCCAGACTGGTTTTAGCATAATTCAACACCAGAACCAGCATGGTGCCTCTATCAGTCCACCTCTGATAACCTTGTAAATAGGGCATTGTCCATCTTGCTTGCACACAATCCAGGGCACAGCATCCTGCTGCACATACCTGACAATGAGAATCCTCTCATAAATTAGGATTGTTGCTATTTGATAGGATTGTTGAAATGTTCCTAATACTGACCTCCATCTAAATTCATTTGAGTACAGGAGCTAGAAGCCTCGATAATATATAACTTGTAAATGTGAATTGGTTGTTCATGTTTGGAAATCCTACCTGTTTGTAGCATTTCCATGGACATGGGCACAGTACTGTGAAAATCAAAATCTGAGTGTCCTTTTTTAGGGTTTTAAATTCAATATAAAACCCTAAAAATATATACTTATTTTTAATAGCCTGTTCTTTGCCACAACCTTCCAAGTTAAAGATGAGAACAGTGTGTGGAATTTCAAATGTCTTCCTGTGCAATGAAATGCTATGTTTCTGTTTCATGTTCTTTGTTGTTACTTGGTCAGTCTGTTCTGAACTATTTTCTGACTAGGGAGTGAATGTCAATTGAGTTTTTATTTGGTGCAGCAGAACACTCAGTAATATCATAACCCCTATTGTGTACAGCCCTAGAGTTTTGGAAGTAGACCTTCTTACCTTCTGATCCTGCCTCAGAAAGTGAAAGAGTCTTTCTGGACTATTTTGAGCAAGTGGCTGCAAGGTTTGCTGCTACCATTTATAACATGAAACTTAAAACAACAGTTTTGCATTCACGCTAACACTGCTTCTCCAGGAGATATTCTGCATTTCATATAGTAATCCATTTTTCTCAACTTCAAGTTTAATTCAGCTCCAGATTCACCAGATTATTTTTCTTTCAAACTGCTCTTACAACTCAAGAGCAAAAAGGCAATACAAGAACAATGAAAAAAAAAATACAAGAACAATGAACAATTTTAAGTGCTATATATTACATTAATATCTCCCAAAACATCCACAGGTCATCCATCTCAGCTGTGACATGGTAGCACAGACCAATTGAAGTGGAGAACAACTTTGAAGGACTGCTCAAGAAAGTGAGCAAGACTTTTTTTTAACCCACTAATCCTCTATAGAAGCTCTCAGCATACCATCTGAAATGACATTAACAAAACACCGTACTAACCATTAATTCTGACTAAGTACCCACTGTTGATCATACTGCTAAAAAATGGTGTCACTTTCATCAAGGATAAATGTCAGTCACTACTCTTGGACCCTAGATATTCTGCTAAAGTTTTTTCTTGCGCTGCTGTGTGCTGTTGCCCATCTTCTCTTCATCTTCTCTGAATTGCTGTAAGTAAACATGCCTACAGGAATAAGTGGATACTGAAACTTCTGTAGTCTCCCATGGAGATCTTATAGAGAGAGACAACATTTCTCTAGATATAGTACAACAAAGATGCTTGTTCCCCTTGTCAGATCTTAACAAAAGTATTCGTTGACTTGAGATTCACTAAAGGGTTTTGTTCTTGATCAACAGATCTGTAGTGGTATCCTCACTTAACACTTAAATTCACAGGCAGCTTCACAATCTGGCAAGTTTTGGGAACATTTTTATCTCATTATCACTAGAAAGTGTTGGTAAAACTTAGTCTGTGCTTATGTGTCACAGTTGTCCTCTTTCAAATAGGAAAAAAGAAATTAAAATCATAAAATAGTTGCCACTACCTAACTGATACTGGAAGTTAGAATGAATAAGTGCTCCACACTTCACTAAAAAGTTGGCTTATCAAAGTTGTCCTCATGCCAGCATTTGCAGGTATAGAGGGAATTGCTATTCCTGCTGTTGTTCTAATTTGTTTACAGATAAAGCCCACAAATGTTATCACATGAGCAGACTTAACCTTCATTATTAGAAAAACTGCTGTTTAGAGCATAGACACTGAAGAAGATCTTGTAAAAATGAGAGAGTCCTAACCTGTGCTCCTCTCTGATGCCTCAGGCAATCTTTGTCATTGGCAGCTAAACCACCTGGACTGCCTGTGTAAGCGTACAGCAAATCAGGGGAAGGAGGGTAAGAAACTTAAGGCTTTTTTCTCACTCCCTAAGGTCTGCTATGCAGTCCTCCTGACAGACTCTGTGATTAAACCAGTAACCCAGTCTGGCATCTGGTGATAAGAGGAGAGAGTTTCATTTTGTGTACTGTAGTAATAATTACAGTTAATATAATATTCCCATAGGTTTCCAGCTGATGTCAGTTCTTCCCACACTGCTGCAAAGTGACTGGATGTTGATATATGATCAAGATGACCAAGAGAGCTGAAAGGTCATAGCAGCATTGTGAATATGCTCCTTTTCATGTTGCTGCTGTCAAATGTGGCCAAGCTTAAAGATTCAAGGGTGTGATCTGCATTTTTAGTACATGTGCAGTACTTATTCTTAATGAACCACAACACATAATTACCACTTTCTCCTCAAAGATTGAGGTGCTCACCTACAAAATTTTTATTTGTTTGGGGTTTTTTTCTTATTCAGGAAATATCTATAACATCAAACTGTGTCTTTAAAGAAGAGCTATCTCAAAGCTGCTGTTCACACTGAAATGCTTTTCTTTTGTAAGCTGATGTCTTATTCCTTGGACACGCATCAGCCTCAGCTGCAATGCTGAATTCGTTCTAACTGCTGTATCTAGACAGGACATCTATTGACTAAATTGAGCCCATTTTTACCATATTAAATTATATCCTAGCTCTGACTGAGAAATCACTGAATTATGTTGATGACGTTCTCAATCTTCTTTACCGCCTCATTTCTGCTAGTTCTTTTTCCATCAAATATACTTCTTCCATTTTTAGTGTTTTAAGACATGTAATCTTTTTAATAATTACATTATTTTTAATGTAATGTCAGAAGTGTTACAGACACGTGTTTGCAAGGTAGAGTACACCTTGCATTGGTGACATAAATTTATCTGCCTTGGGTCCCAGGATCTCAAAATGCTGCAACATTCCAACCCTCAGTAACTTTTCAAGGAAGACTTACATTTAAAATAATATGCAAATTATCTTCTTAAAGGAAAGAAAGGCCAGTGGCATCTGGTGGTCTTTAGTGGTCTTTTTTGAAAAAAAATAAACAACAAAAACCAAAAAAAACAAAACCCAAACATGCACTTGATAGTTGGTAAAACTGCTGAAGATTTGAATTAATGGCTAAGATCATTGAAGATCTCTTAATGGAAACTGATGTGATTCACCCTTAGGTTGGATGTCAGGACTTAAGTCTGAAATCTTGGAGAATTGATGAACTGTTTTCAGGAACATGCAAGAATGAATGGGACTTGCAAGTAGCAGCCTTCAGGGAACTATTTTACACCTGATGCTAATCATTCATAGGTGCAGAACAGACTGCAGAACAAGTGGGTGAATAAAAGACAAGATTTATTGATCTTTCTTCCTGGTCTTTTTGAAATTAATTATAAAGTCACCCAGTTATTAATCCCTCTAAATTAACTAGTAGGGAAGCTGTTTATAGTTGGACTTTGAGACAGAGGTGAAAGCATAAGAGCAAGTCTTTAGCCTTTTAGGACACACTTGTATTTGGTTTAATTTGTCTGGATTAATTTACGGATTAATCTCTTGCTCAGTTTCCTGTTTCAGTGGTGTCCAGGAAGGCAAGTCACAGTTCAGCAACACTGACAAGTGTCAGTGATGTAGAGTATTGGAGTGCAATGCTATTAATTGTTTAGAGTTCTATGGAATGAACACAATAAATATATACATATGAAACAACTCTAGTCTTAGATTCTTCAGGAATTGTCAGATGTATGTTATGGGTCCTGTAATTCAAGCACAGTTGGTTTTTCAGTTTGAAGAGACTCTTTGGCGTGAAGTGTGAATTGTCCCTTCAGCAAGAGACAAAAAACCTTGAGAGAATAACTTCAGAAGGTACTGAAATCACATATGAATTACAAAGCAGACTTCAGAGTTATTTCTGTTCATCAAAGGAAAATTTATTTAACTGCAGTATAAAGGCAGAGTTCAAGCAATGTATTTCCCTTAAGGGCTGGAGACCTGCTAATTTAAGATAAGGCTTTAGCAGTATGTGTGTAATGCAAATCAGTTATAAGGTAAAAGTTGCATATCTATAATTTTCAGTCCATGAAAGTGATACAGCCTGAGCAGAGACAAAACATATATGGACAAGCTAAATCTGCTTTGATCAGTAACTGATTGACATTCATTGACACTGATCCACAATGTCATGAATTCTCCTGAGCTTATGGTATCTAATGCATGAATCAAACACAACAACCCCAGAATATTCCCTTTTTCTGCTCCAGTCACCTTAATGGTGTCTTTTACAGGCACATTTTTATGAGGTCCCTATAAACTCTTGTAGGGAGTGTGCAGTGGGTGCACTTGCACTCTGCTTGTCCTTTCTGTTTCTGCTGTCAGAAATCTGTGAAGAAAAGGAAAGGAGATGAGCATACTACCTAACACTTTGATCTTATTCAAATCATCACTGGTGGGGTTATAGAGGTCATCTGTTCCCATACTGTTAGTTGCAAACAACTGACTGAGCAGCAATGTCACTTGAGCCATCAGTGATGCCATCTCATACCTACAGTGGACCAGCAGTTCTCCAGAAAAATGGCTTATACCTTGGGGAACAGATGGAGAGGAAGTAGTCATGGCCAAAATGAAAGAAAGCAGTATTTATCACTACAGCTTCTGTGAGTGCAGACACTGTTTCTTTATGCAATGGGCACTAATCCCAAGCATTCATTTTTCTGGCGGCTGTGGCATCCAGCAAGGTGAGCGTGAATGGACATGCCATTTAGTGCTGCCTCCCACACACCCCAAGGGCCAGCTCTGTTTTCTTGCAGGCAGTTCTGGTCTGCTGCCCTTCCCTGGCTGTGTCCCATACAGAGCTCTTGCTGCTGACAGACCCAGGGAAGAAGCTGCCATGATAGCCTGTTCTGGGATGAAATTTCTTCTCCATCTGGAGCCTGCACATTGATGAGCCTGCTGCTGATGTTTGTTACTGCTTATCATCACCCTAACATTTCCAGTGGGATTCTCCTCTTTTAGTGACACAAGCTTCCTTCTGAAGGGCCTTTGTAGTGTACAGATACCCAGCTGGGTTGCAGTGGTCCCTCAACTAACCTCTGCCAAAACAAGACAAATGCATGAGGAATGTAATTAGTTTTCTGCGCAGAAAATGAGTCTCAAAGCCGGAATCACCTCTCCAGGCTCACAAGAAAAGGCTGCCTTGTAAGCAGTCTTCCACCTTCCCCACGCACACACTTGCCACCTTGCTTTGCTCACATCCATTGCTTACTTTGTCCTCTCAAAAATTTTCTGGTTTCAGTAATTATGACTAATGTTTTCTTCCTTCACTCACCTTCCTTTTTTACATGGACTAAAGGGGTTTTTTCCTATGTTCTGAAGTCTTCTCTAACACCATTCCCTGAGCAGTGTATAGATACAGGGGCAATTTCAATACCTGCTTATCATGAAAACACTAAATACCAATCTCTTTTGGTGGTAGCATTATGTGTTGAGAGAGCAAATTTGTGAACCTTATTTTTCCATCATAGACAGTGTGTTATTTTTACTTTGTACTTCATCTGCTGCATACTTCACTGCACTGAATTTTTCCAAAGCTAATTAGATGTTGGAATGGAAAAGCCTTCATACCTTTTCTGAGAAAATGGTTTAGTGGCTCTCTCCTGTTTCTGGATACTATGACGCTGAAGGAAGTTTTGCAAGGAGAAGATGTAGTAGACCTTCTGTGCCTAATTAGCCCAAAGTACCTCCCTTTTCCCTGGAGGTAAGAACCGACCAAAAAGAGTTTCTAAACAAGTTGATTTCATTAATTACTACAATAGTAGTAATTACAATAAGTAATTACAAAGTAATAGCAACAAGGTGCTTCTGAGAGTTGTTTTTTATTTTGGTAAGATGTTGAGGCAGATAAATTTATCTCAACTTGGAGTGCTTTTTGATATGTTTGACTTCAGGCATGTGATTTATTTACAATGAGCATTGAAATATGCTGTGGAGCCCTGGTATTCAAAAGAATGCCTTTCCTGAGGAGCAGTGCCTTCCTTATTTATTTTGTAGAAAAATGAAATGTCCTCTTACTTGTGGGAGATCATTGATTTTTCTGAGAAAACTCCAAGTGACTGTAGTTCATCTGAGGTCACTTCATGAAAAATACTGAGAGTGACGGAGAAGAAAAAATCTTTGAACAGGGATCGTTGGCTAATGGTTTCACAGTGTGCTTGAACGAAGCCTTGCTTCTGCACCTGCTGACATGAGGCTTCCCACTCTCCAGTGTGAGACACAACTATTCTGTATGACAATCAGTGGCTACTTAAGACCCTGCTCTGTTCTTTCACTTGTAACCTCCCTGTTATTGAAAAAGACATGGAGAAAGGAGGAGATGTGCATGAATAAGTAAACAGCATGCCAAACCAAAGCTTTGTGCACATTTGCTGAGTGTAAATGTAGCTGGGACCACCACAAATGTCCTGCAAGTACATTATTTATTTGCATTTGAGTTTGCACTCTGTTTGGCTTTCTTGTCTCCCAGAATCTACAGGCTGGTTTGACAAGTATGCAGAGCTGTGAACGCAGCTGCTTGAAACCCCATTTTTCTTGCTCTTCTTATTTAAGTAAGGAAATAACATGATATTTTGTTTTGTCCAGCAATGGAGGGATCTCCCTGCCTTGAAGGAGATTTGCTAGGCTGTTACTTGTATGGAGTGATTGGATAAACAACTGTATCATCCTGCTTTGATACTTGATTGGTTCCAGGATAAACCTACTCTCTCTTTGGGCAGAACCTAGCAGCAAAACTATGGTAGGTACTGAGCCCTAATTTTTTTTTTTCCTCTTCATTGAAGTGTGCAGTTACACCCATGCATACCCAAGTATGCCCAAGAGTCTACAGTGGTAGGATTCAGGGACCAGTTGTTGGCCTGTAGGATATCCTATTTCTGCAGGATCAAGCAGTATTAAGGTAGGGCAAGAAAATTTAAGGCCGCCTTTTGTAAGCAGCAAGGAGAATAGTGTAATGTGCTTATTTGGTGACACTAATTTTGCAAAGCTTTGGAGAGACAGTGTGAAACAAAATTGTTTTAAAAGACAGACTTGTTTGGTCAGAGCATGGAAGCAGAATGATGGCTGGGCATCCAGCATATTACCTGAGAATAAACATATTCATCAGGATAAGATTTTATTACGGTTGAAAAATACTTGCCATTAAAAAAAAAAAAATACCAATCCAACCAAAATTATGTCTTTGTTGAATCAAGGTTGAACTTGATATTGTTCTTCTCTCTACCTGGAAGGGAAATTATTTTCATCAATTTGCTGAAGAGACTAGAATAGTATATACTCTTTAGAATAGTCTGATACTATTGAGATAATCTTCATTGCAGTAGCTGATGTGGGACATCATTGTCTTGGATGTTATGGTCACATCTGTCAACCATTCATGGGTTTCTTCTGTTCAGGAAACTTGAATGATAGGTAAACAGAGCTTCTCACCTTCTGCCTCTGACCTCTGCCACACAACAACCAAACTCTAGTGAGAAGGCCCAGTGGAAATTGATATTGTTTGACTGACTCTTTTGAGCTACTTTAATTCAACCGTGGAGTTTGTGTTTGTTTTAAAATTAATATCTTTTATTTTGAAAACAAATTTTCACTTGTTACTGTTTCTTTCAAGTATAAAAAGAGTTGACTCCAGATTTGATCTTCTGAGTAATAGTACTTGAAAAGCTAGTGAGACTTTTTTTTTCCCATTTTTCTTCTGTGTGCTTGGAGACCAGAGTAAATTGACATAAATTCCTTTACTGATTTTTTTGTTCAGAGACCATTTGCAACTGAATACTATTCTTTCATTTTTGTACAATTATAGATGTTTTCAAGCACTAGAAAATTCTGTAAAACTTTCTCCTTACCCATTATTTTTCCCCAAGACCTTGGCATAGGTACACACATATATGGTCCAATTTCTGAAGGACTTCAAACTAAATTGTGCTTTCAGATCATTTTAGTTAAGTGGACATTTTCATAAACACACTTTGACATTGATCTGACTCTAATCCAGATGCTAAACCATTGTTAACATTAACAAGCCATAAGAAATATTAGTTTCAGAATATTTATGCATTAATGCCATAAAATATATTAATAGGCTTGGAGGCAGTTTTATATTCTGTACAGAAAAAGTCAAGCCTTCACTATGTTCTTAGACCACTGAATTTTAAGTTTTATATTAAAGAGTAATCAATCTCAGCAATATATGTTAACCACTTGGGGGTTTAGAATTATTGTATATTTTTTCCCCTTTTCAAGAGTAGCAACTTTCAATAACTACTGAGACACAGCTTAAGGAGTGAAGGGAATATAGTAATTTCCTTAGATATATGATACAATTTGTGATGAGTCCTATGTATTCTTCAAATTTCCTTAAATTAGTAAGTAATATTCTTAATATATGGCATGGGGCATGTAAGAAAAATAGGTGTATTTCTTCAGTGGGTGGCCCCTACAGAAGAAGTCTGCTTCTAGTACCACTTTTTTTTACTTATTATGTCAATTTAAGGGTCTTATGGTGGCAGTTCCTCCTGCATTAGCACCTGACTTACAAATAATCTGGCTGCCCACTTCCACAGAGCTGTGAGCTCCGAGAGCAGGAGCATTTCTTTCTCAGCCATGGCAAGGCTTGGCTTTCATTTGACTCTGAGAAGATGCATTTTTCAGCAAACATAGGGTTCACAGTTCTACCTGATAAAACATAGCTCTCAAGCACAGCATTTCCCAACTTTTCAAAATTCAAAGGATGCCTTAGCATTGCTGAAACAATCAACAGACTGCATATCAAACACTGCTGCAGCAGCTTCCTTTTCTGAATCACAGATTGTGGCAAAAGAAAAAAAAGAACCCAAAACATTTAAAGGCATCAGGAACACAGAACCTTTATTTTTGTCCTTTCTTCATACATTAGTATATCTCTATTAATATTTTTGGAAAATCACATTGTTTCTGCACCTCAGGATCCAGCTGTTCCTGGACTCTTTATTAAGGTCTCTGAATAAGGATTTACTATTAGTATTGCCAAGAGCATTGCAAAAATGGTCTGTTTTGCTCCCTCAGCACCACTGTGAACTTTTAATGTGTACTAATCTGTTTATCTAGACCATGTTGCCTTCAGTGAGGAAAATTAATGGTGAGGTTTTAATTTATTTCCATCTTATGAAGTTGAAATGGGAATTAGAGGGTATTACAGGAGGCTACAGAATAAATGCACTGCTGGAATAAATAGCCCCCATTATAAGCACAGCAAAGTCTACATGAATTTGAACCTTTACTTAGAGCTTCCCTAACATGAGGATATCTATACCTGTTTGACTTGCAACCCTTCTGAAGAACAGAGGAGGTGCATTAGGAGCGGCATTGCCAGCAGATCAAGGGAGCTGATCCTGCCCCTCTATTCAACCCTACAACCATTACTTTAAGACATGCTTACAGTAAGCATAAATCTAGTTATGCTTTGTCTTTTGCATATAAAATATCTCAAGAAGGACAGGTCAAGTAAGGTTTCTATATTGTTTTATAATTTCATGGAACAGCTTTTGGCAAGCCTCAAAAAGAAACACTTCAGATGAGCATATTTTTCATAATAAAAAGAAGGCAATAAAGTGACTGAGCTAAATACATTATTGTCTCTCATCAATAAGTAAAATGAAAGTGGAGAGAACATCTGTGACCACAGAAGAATTCAGATAATAGAAAATTTAACACATTTTACTTTTGAGGACTTGTACTGCATCTAAAGAGAAGGATCTTACTCTTCCAGTTGTCTTTTCTGTACTCATTTTACTATGAAAAATGTATTGGATATTGCTTTTCTGTAGACAAAATGGTTACTATTCTGCTGAATGTTAGAATAATTTAGCCTGCCTCTAAACCAGCTAGATGATGCATTTTGCCACAAAGATTGTATTTGAAAACACACAGTAGAAAAGCATCAGTTATGAAATATTTGGCAACTGCTTCAGGTTTTAACTTTAAATCCCAAAAAAAAAGCCTACTTAGCAAAACAAGACTTAAGTAGACTTTACTATTAAAATCTAGTTTAGCACAGCTTTGTCATCCCAGCTTTAAAAAGGTCATTTTCCTGGTAACCTAATAGCTGGAAAGAAGAGGTAAGGGTGTGTATTCAAGAATATTTTGGTCATCATAAATATCATGAGGGGATTTTGAAAATCTGCTTTTAATATGAGGTCACAGGGTTGTGCTTATCCAATAATAATTTTTGTCATGAATATTCCTATTACTTACTAGCGTTTTGAGTCATAGATCTAATAGCAGATTCCAAGCCATCAGATGCAAATATGAAGTGAAAGTCTGGATTTTATAGCCTTTATATCCACCATGTTGTGCATTCCTTTATTCTTAGAGTAATGCTGTGATCATTCTGTTGGAAACCTCCACCAGGTAATTCTAAAATTTATTTTTGCTGCCTTACTGCTTGTTTAGACAATCAATGTTTGTCATATTGAAACTGTAGCTACAGTGGAGAATTTTTACTTCATTTTCAGATTGTTTCACTGTTCTGTTCCCTTTTTGTTTATTCCTTGATAAACCAAGCCAAACTGAATGAAAAATAATATCATAACTTTACAACAGACTTCACAATGACTGGAAAATTAGTTAAAACCATAAAATTCTATCAATTTAAGTATATGAATTAAAGTGATAATGAATTATATTAGATACAGTTAAGAGGTAAACTGTTGAAGCTAACTTGGTTTATCTTTACACT
Organism: Aegithalos caudatus; assembly: GCA_013389925.1. Classification (NCBI taxonomy): domain Eukaryota; kingdom Metazoa; phylum Chordata; class Aves; order Passeriformes; family Aegithalidae; genus Aegithalos; species Aegithalos caudatus. Next base: position 85,467 of record WEIU01004736.1, on the reverse strand, counting down.
GTAGTAGTAGCATAAAATAACTATAGCCTAAATCTGAAAGAAAATTATGATCCGCCTAATGATTTTAAAATGTAATGTACTTTTTAAAAAAAAAATCCCAGTGTGTTCCTTACAGAGACCTTCTGAGTTTCTGCAGGATCAACAGACAAGATAATCTTTAGGGGAGAGGATATTTGAGTTACATGTGACAGGTTTAATTTTGTTACAGAGATAGCGATATTTTTTATATATGTATATACTCTGCAAGGATGACAGTGTATAGTGTGCCATCTGCTCATTTCTACTCTTTCCATATTTATCACCAGGAGACAGTGAAGTTTTTCATTTTCCTCAGTGCTCTGAGTTGCTTATATGTTTAAATTTTTTCTCCTAAGACTTAGGAAAAAAAACCCACAGACCAAATGGAGTGGTCAGCAAATCCACATACTCAAGGAAACAAAATAAACCAAGTATAACACTGGTTAATGCTTTTCCACACCTGAAAAACCTGTCCATAGGCAGTGGCTGAGGATCCATATACATTTACATAAATGAGTTTCTTTGCACTGAGATAAACCTTGTAAACCTATTTTCTGCAGAGTATTTGTAGCACAGTTGCATCCTTAACTTCTACAACTCACTACCATTTTTGATTCATTGTTTTTTCTTCTTATGGGTAGTGTTTGGGGTTTTAAGCAGAAAATAAATTTTAAAACAATACCGTTATTTTATTCTCTTGCCTTTATTTTTGCTAAGTGTTCCAGAGATCTCTGACACATTTTTTTCTGTGCATCCCTTCCTGCACAAGCAGCACAAAGTATTTGTCACCAGTTACATTTTTTGGAAATGTCCTTGTTTTACTGTTCTCCTTTGTCAATACCCAAACCAGTCCCCTAGGTGTGTTCAGCCATGGGTTTCTTATGCTGTCTTTATGGTGTTTCCTGGTCAAACTGTACACGTCTTATTCCAGAGGTCTGCTACTGGACTAACCTGATCCAAAGAAGAAAAGGTTTGGAGATTTTGGGGGGTTGGGTTTGGTTGGTTGGGTTTTTTGGGTTGGTTTGTTTGCCTATTTTTTCAAATTTGAGACTGATTCATATTCTCCTGGGCACCACTGCTTCTGAGGACTTCAGTAATTAAGGATGGGCAATTTCTTCCCTTTTCTGTAATCTATGAAAAGCCTTCACTTTGGTCTGTGACCACTCAGGCTGCATGAATACATTAACTTTCACAGCAGTCAGGTTCTTAGTTCCCATTCAACTTACAGTGAATCATCTCTGGGGATGAGTTGTTGCCTCCCTTTCAAGTTTGTCCTTCACAAATTCTTCACCTTGAGTTAATTACTTTTTAATAGAAAAATAACAATTGGTATGATCTAGAAAAATAATTCACTAGAGTTAAAGAAAATTTACCTTGTTTTCTCATTTGCAGAGTTTAAATCCTAGTAACTCTGTTGATGTATGTTGATTGTATGACCAAGGGACTGAGCTAGAAGAGATTCTTCTAGAAATATAAATAGCTGAGAAAGGCAGAGAGTAGCAAGCTGTGAGGGAATTAATGTGCTGATAATTTGTATTACCATTAAATGCACCTCTAAATCTCACATGCTTATATAAAGCCGTGATTCTTTCCAGGCTTATGTATCATGATTGGCATAAATTATTAATCACCTTTGGAGAGAAAACAAATACCCAGAGGTGACAAAATCAACGCATTAAAGCACAATAATAAAGGGAATTGAAACACATAGGTTAACAAACAATTAGAGCTGAAGTATTATCAATTTGAATGTTTACAGCTAACAAGCCACCCTCCCAACTAATGTACTTCTAATTTGTATAATTTTCTTGCAATTTAGTATATGGTATTTGAGATAATTGTAATTTAGGTTGCTAATTAAAAAAAAATTAGCAACTGGAGACCATGGCATGGGAAGCAATAGTGTCTGAATTAACCATAAAAATGCATTGTTAACCTGAGATTGTTATTTACTGTTAAAAAGTAATGTCACATCACAACTAGCAGTTAGTACGTCTCTCTGCACAAAGCTATTTGGGGCTATGGCACCACAGTATTCTGACCACAGCTGACTGCAGTGTAGGCAGAAAATACCACTACTGAAGAAATAATCTATAATGAATGACTTGTTCCACAAACGAATAATTTTCTCATTAGGGAGCATGAAAATCAAGATTCTCAATAGCTCAGTCATCCAGGTTCACCATTGATAAATTCTTCCCTGCATTTTCTCATCCTTTAAAGTACTTGGATTAGTTATTGCTGTAGACCAGTTCTGTAAATTTAAACTCTTCAACTACAAATGTGCACCTCTGGAGAAAGTCAAGATTAGCTTTGAAAGTACTGTTACATAAACTATGCACTTTCATTTTTCATAAACAGGGCACAATTAAAATTTAATTATTTGTATGTTAGTTGAAAGTTAGCAGAAAGGAAAAAGTTGCTAGTTTGGATTTTAATGTAAACTGAAAAATAAATTTAGTTAACATTGCATCTTTATAGTGCTATAACTCAGGCCGGTCCCATGATAACACTTGAATATTTTATAAGATTTCCTGTTTCTAGAAGTCACTAGTAAAGATCCAGGGCATATGCTGAACACAGTGTGATCTTCCTGGACAGCAAAAATATTATACACCATGCTGCCAGGAACAAAACTGGGGAAATGACAATGTTGAATAAAGATACCAGCTCAGGTGTGAGGGATCTCTCATCCCAGGTGTGTTCCTCTTGTCTGGCAGCCCCAGAGCATGGACCCCCAAACACCCAGACATGGGGTCACGGCTGTGGTCACAATGAGCGTGTGTTGCTCATCGAGTTGAATCGTGGCTGGAGACACCAGGAAAAGAGGAAGGATGAGCATCCTGTAATTGACTATGGAAGTAGAAAGGAAAACACAGTCAAATAGTAAAGGTCTCTGGTGAATTACCTTTGTCCTTCCAGAAACTGGTACTGCGTGAGGTTTTATGTGTATGCCAGCTCACATCAGCCCCTGCTGGAGTCTAAATACTCTACAGAGCTGCTGACATTCCTTTTTGCTTCTTGGTGTACAAGCCTGATGTAGAGATGTCATTTTGCTTTGCTTTCTCCTATATACATCTCATTCTTCTTTCCCTAAATACTATGGATAATGTAGAATTAACTCCATGACACAAGATGCAAAAGAGTAATAATGCAGCACTGGCTAAAAATCACTTGAAGACAGACAATCAGCTAGCATCAACAAATTGTTCTGAATCGCAGTTTAAATTTAGTCTAAATGTCAGAAAAGATGCATTCTTTAAAGACTGAGGGGAAGCTACATTTCTTAAAGACTGAGGGGAATCTACAGCTTTGCCATTTGTTTCAGTCTGAGTATTACCCTGAAGCAAGTTGGGAAACAGGTTGTAATTGGAGCCATTGATTACTTTCTCTAAGTGCATACTGCAGAGGGGAAGGCAAGAAGAATAAATTGAATGTATTGGGTTTTTTTACAAAAACTAAAGCTGGCTTGGTCTATCCTGGTTGTACACCTCACATGTTGGATGGACCCACTTCTCTCAGTCTGACATCTCTGGTCGGAGACACCTCAGCAGCAGTGACTTCTTCCCTTTGCTTCTTGAGGAGGAGTGGGGTGTTAGAAAAATAGTTCATAAAGATGAGGGTAGGGGATTGCTGCTACTCCAAGGCTGGTATATAGATCATTTAGACTGGAAAAGACCTTTAAGGTCATCAAGTCCAATAATCTGTAACATATCTGAGGCTAGACCTCTGTGCCATTTCACATGGACTTGGTGTAAGTTTACTCCCTACCAGTATCACTCTTTGTATCATGGCCAAAAACCCAAGGGGATCTGGGCCAGCAGACACTTGTTTCCTCCTCATCTATTTAGACACCACAGGCTATATCTGATCTACCCTTGATGAAAGGGAAACAGAGGCTTGCATACCTTTTGTTCACTGAGCAATTAAGAGCTGAGCAACAAGTTAGCTTCAGACAAATAAGGGAAAGAAATAATCTCTTGCATGTGTCCAGACTGACCGTCTGGCTGACCGGCTGCTGGCAGCATGTCACTTCCCAAACAGCCTGGTGACAACCCAGCACACATCAGCCTCATTTTCTGAGAGATCCTTTTTTGTTAGAAAAAGGAAAACATCTCTTGCAGGCTCCATGTTGGGCTCACAGCTGGACTCAGGAATCAGACAAGAAGATACCTGGGGCTGACATGGCAGTCTTTGACATGGCCTCAGTTAATAGGACAGCTCACATCCCAGACAGCAACATAAGAAGATACAGAAGTATTCCCATGGTCCTGTACTTCTGGCTACTCTTGAGAAGCGTGCCCTCAGTCTGACACAGAGTAGGAATAAACCATGAGCCCTGTGGTCCATGCTGGAGCACCATTGGCTCTCCTTACCCTGGCCCATGTCTTCACTGGGAAATGTTCTTAAGGAAAATAAAGATTGGGACCAATATAAAGAAGCATGAATGTAGCAATGACTGTATGGAGTAATAATGAGCAATTCCTTGTTTGTATTCACAGGGATTAATCCACAGGTAATAGTTAAAAGAATGCAATTATTTGATGTAAATAATGACTATTCTCATTAATAATGTTTATATTCTCTCTCCCTAACATAAGATGTGCTATTTGAGTTCCATTTCTTATCATTATGGTAGGGGAGTTTCCTTTTCTAAAGTTAATTTCCTTTTCTAACCCTAATTTCCCTTCATAAGAGAAGTAAAAACCTTCCTGAAATCTGATAGCTCTGCTGTTCTGGACTAGGGCAGACAGCCAGTTCTGTCTCCTTGCCAGTTAGTGATTTTCTCATGCTGACAGATGTGCGAGACGGTGATAGATCAGATTAATTCTAATTTCTGAAGTGAGCTGATGGTTGAACCCAGCTAATTTAAAATGTTCTTTCTGTGTTTAGTCTGCTCAGGCAATTTAACTGCAAATCTTTCTCTCAGTGCTGTCCTTCCAGCTGGTATGGTTGGGCACATGGAGCCAGAGCTAACCGCTTGCTTATTGCAGCAGACAGATGCGAGCAAATCGGAAGCTCACATGCACGCAATCCCCTGTGATAATTGCCTGCTCTGCTTTACCACAGCTTTGTAGGAAAACTCCACTTGGCTCTCACTAGGGGATGGCTCCTCCTCAGCTGGTCACCCAGGAGCCTGAGGGACATCACTTTGGGAATGAGCATTAGCCATCTCTCAAGGCAGTTCTCTGTTTAATCCTATTATTTTCTTGCTTTCCATGACTCACTAGCCTCACAATGTGATTTGAATTAGGCTAGCATAAATATTTTTTAAAAAAACACTCATTTGTCTTTGTTTCCACAGATGTCCTTTCCAAAGCTGCTTCCATTTCTCTCAGTTCCTGTCTTTGCTATTTCATCATGAATTCACTTGCAGGCCACTTTCTAGGATATCCAAAGGTACCTGCATCAGAAAATGTCTTTTTTTCTGAAGAGGCTCTACAATTTCCATTGTAAATAACAAAAGCCCAAGACTGTTTTCAGTGAAAATTTGTTTTCTTTAATTAGAAAACTACCTCAGCCTATAAAAAATGTTTTCATCAAAATCTCAGTGTTTCACTGAAAATGTCATGATGTAACATATTTGAAAAGTAAACATAGACAGGAAGAGAATGCTTTTCCTTTTGACAACAGTGGTCTACCCTTTATAGCCTCTTGAAATTCTTTACACTCTAAATTTACACAATGTGAAATATTGTCAATTATGCTAATCTTTTTAATCCACATTCTTAATGTTGGTAATACTGTAATCTTTCAGAAACTCAATTGTTTTCACATTTTATCTTGGTCCCAGCTTGATAAGCAACGAATCCGCTTCCACGCTTCCTTTACTTTTGGTCTTTCCCTATAAAGCATGTACTCTTAACACAATTTTATGCCAGTTCTGCTTCTGTCTAATAGATGCATTTCTACTGTAGCCAGCTCTTGTCATCCTTTTGCTTTACTCTCATCTGATTCTTGGAGGAAAATGGAAAGTCTTCCCACAGGTTTTCAAAGCAAAACCAGAAGCCTTTCCCAGTTATTCCATATTTTGGTAGAATTCCATATTTCTGGTATTGAAATAAGGTTAGGAGAGTACCATTACATATTACTGGAACAATGAAAAACTAAAATGCCACAGAAAGATAGTTACTAATTTTTAATTTTAAAAAGTCATTTTAGATGTTTTAGAAAGTTTTGCCATTTGCTTTTGAGAACTTGGAAAGGTTTCAGAAGCCTTTGTAAAAGAAACTTTTTTTCAACTTCCTCAGTAGTTTTCTCTTGTCAGTGGCAGTTTGTGCTCAGCCACGGCCTTGGCACTGCCAGCCTGGCTGTTTGCACTGTTACCTCCCCTGATGTTTCTGTGGACACGTCACAGGCTGTCACAGGCTGTGTCCCTGTCCTTTAGTCTTCCTGCAGATGCAATCACAGCTCCATGCAAGGAATTCACCTTTCAAAGGATTTGCAATTTTCCATTTTAATCAGTTCTTCCTAGATGTTATATGCATTTAATCCAGTTTCATTTATAGCAACTGGTAACTTTGATATTTTAATCATTTTTTCCATTGTATTTTTATTTTATTATCAGAGACTAAAGAATACTGTTATCTCTGTTAATAATGGATTTCTTCAACACCACTTTGGGCAATTTTACCAGCTCCTGGGACAGCATTTTGAAACTGTGTGGTCTCATACATTAGATTATAAAAAATTAAAATTAAATCTTGCCAAAAATTCTAATTAAAAATAAGTGTAAATAAAAACAACTTTGTTTCTGAAGACACACCATTTAAATGAGTGTTCTTCCTATCAGAAGCATATAGCATATTGTTTACTACTTTGGAGAAATGGTACCAGTGTGTGGCAGGTAATAAACAGAAACATTTACCTTAATAGCAAAATCTCTTTAGCCTAAGTTGCATATGTTTGTTTTTCTCTTTTGTCAAGACACCCTATTATATTTAGCCTTTGTCAAGCTTTGAAGAGAATGGGTCTAATTTTTGTCTCACAATACTTCCTAGCTCACTATAAATACAGTGTCATTCTTGAGCAGCAATGTGTACTGAATCTGTAATGTCTTACAAGAGAATTGTTTCAACTCAGTGAGTAAATGAAAATCACTTGGGATTCCAAACCTGATTTTTTTTCATCATTCAACTTGCACAGTGTCTTGATTTTTTTTTCCCTTTTCCATATGTAGATATTTAATTATTTACTCCACAAAACCCAAAAAATAGGGAAGGAAAGCCCCCATCACATTGGATCAAACATTTTTAAATATTGAATAAGTGGATAATAAAGCATGCTAGATGAGACCATGCTCATATGATGTGACAGTACTGTTTAATAAGTCCTTTCAAGAAGTGTTTGCTTCATTATCTTTGATTGTTGTCACTGACTGGTTACTTCAAGTTTCTTACTGTTTCTGAGAACAGAAAGTCCATGGGGAGCCACACTGCCTTCTGTATAATTTGAATTGATTTTTCCTTTTGTGCTGCTGCAGAAGATGGTGACTGTTTTCATTTTTCTACAAAAAAATTTTGCTAAGCATTTTTAACAGAAGGAAAGCATCTCTAATGCACTTCATGGGGTGTCTTTTACTCCTTGCAGGCAGGACAGCAGCTAGGTAGGGAGCCCTGTGCTATTTCCAAGCTAACAGTGTCTTTATCACAAGTAACAGATCTTCCAGACACTGGGCAGAGAAGTCAGAAATTCAATATGAACTATGCCCATAACACGAAGCCAGACCATCCCCCTATTGATTAAGGGTATGTCAGTGCACTTTATTGAGTGCTTAGGAAAGGACAGCTCTCTCCTCCCTCACTGTTGTCTTTTTCTGCCGCTTTCTTGCTCAGAATATATGTGGCACTGGAATATTTTAGATCATTTTCCTAGACTGGTTCAATACACACTGTTAAAGAAGGATTGGAGGGCCAGGGTACAAACTGTGCTTCAGTGTGCTTTTGAAACTGTTTGGCTGTGCTCTGCTCTTGAATCATGATAAACTGTAAAATGTCAAGTCAGTCCTTAAAGAATTAGTAAGTGGGAGAACAAGTGTTGTATGCTGGAGGAGAGACAGAGAGGTTCTGATGAAGTATGAGGATGGAGATTGCTCATCTTTACTGTATATTGTGCTGCTTCTTTTTCATGTTTATATATATATATATATTTAAAAAACCCAGATTTCTGAGAATAGAAAGTCAGCTTTAGAAAAACTGATGACTGAAGCAGAGAAAGCATTAGTTTTCTCATTAAATGCTAGTTACTGATAACACTTGACTGACCTATATACCTCTTAAACAAGAAAAAGGTATTTCTAGAGCACCTGGGGAAATTAGCCATGGCTAAATTTTCTTTAGATTTTAGAAATTATGTTAATCATTTTATGCCTACAAGTTTCATAATGTGGTTTGAACTAGGCAGCTGTTGCTTGCGCTGCTGGTCTCATGGAATGCAGCAGAGTTCTAGCCTGAATGAGAGCTTCAGGTTCCAACCACAGCATAGCAGAATATTAATGAGCTAGCTAGCATCATGTTTGGTGCACATGGAAAGAGAATAAACCCCCAAAAAGAGCTGGAAGAGCTTCTGTGCTCACCAGAAGGCCTTTTGGCACCTTGACTCCTGCTCTTTGAGCTGAGCTCTGGCCAGGAGTGCCTGCTGCTTTCCTTCCCAGAGCACGGACTCAGAGCCGGGAAAGGAAGTGCAGAGCAATGGGGAACAGCTCTATTTTACATTGTGGGAGGGAGGATGCAAGAAGACAGCAGAAATTAATTTTATTTACCACATCACACCTGAAACCTGAATTTTACCTGAATTGTGAAGAAACTCTGAGTCAGCTCTGGCTGCATACCTGACAGCAGCTAACCCACAGTAAGGGGTTTTGTGCATTTGTGTGTGGAGTAGTAACATTTATGCAATTTAATAGTCAAAAATATTTTTGAACAATCACCAGTGAATTTGGACAGGCAGCAGCTTTAAATACTAGTCTTTTTCCTTGTCACAGAATCACAGAGATGGAAGAGGCCCACAAGGATCATTTGATTACAACTCCTGGCCCTGCAAAGGACACCCCGAGAGTCACACCATGTGCCTGAGAGCATTGACCAAAAGCTTCTTGAACTCTGTTAGGCTTGGTGCTGTGACCACTTCCCTGGGGAGTCTGTTCTAGCACCCAACCACCCTCTGGGTGAAGAATCTTTCCCTAATATCCAGCCTAAATTTCCCCTGACACAACTTCATGCTGTTCCTTTGGGTTAAACATAGTTAGATGCCACAAAGTAGGTGGCAGTGCCTAAACTGTATGCACTTTATATAGACCACAAGGGCTCTTCCATCCTTTCCAAGGGGAAGGCTGATCTTCTCTCCTTTCATAAAACACTCAAAAAAGGTCATAATTCAGAATGACCAAACATCCATAATTTGTAAGACCAGACATACAAGTGAATAAACCTTGTCCTGCTTCAACCACCTACTTCAAACCTGCCATATGACTCCTTGTGGTTTGAGTGGACGTGCCTACACATCCTATGCCTTAAATTCTGTAAACTAAAGTCCTACTGAAAGACACAGAGAAATCTGGATTACGAAAAATGGCATATAATCAGTAGGATATTCTATCAGTCTGACTGACATGTGCATACTGTCACTGCTCTTCCTGATCCTGCGGTTGCAGAAGACAAGTCCTCTTTTCAGCCATCTCTTGATGTCAGCCCAACACCCTTCAAAAGAACCACAAGCATATTCTCAGCAACACTATTAAATGGAGACAGCAGAGGAGATTTGGAAGCAGCAGTATTTCCCTGTTAAATTCTTGTGTCTTAAATAATGAGATGCATGATGCCTGCCTCTTGCTGATAGCTGGGCTATTGCTTGCTTTTATAAGAAATGATTTGCTGATGAAAAGCCAATCAGCAAAATGCTGAATGTATTACTATGTAATTTCATGTGAAAAGAGATAAAAACAGTCTGTATCCTTGGTTAATAACTAAATATTGATTTTCTAGTAGTTGTTTTATCTTCGCCCAAATCATCATTTAGTAATGGAGACAGTTCAGCCTCTGGTTTAAATAGGATTTGCTGAAGTTTAAGTTCCTATTTCTCTTACACTGCAGCTTCAGGCAAGCAAATGATTGGTAGATCTTTTCATCAGTGGGCACAAGGCAAAGGTATTCCAGACTCTTATGGTAAAGCTCATGAGCTTCATTTCTCAAGGGAGACACCAAAAAATAATGACAATTATTTAGATGCAAAGAAACCCAAGAAACACTAGTAATTCATGCAACATATATTTAAACCTTGGGATCCTTGGCCATGGAGTTTTAAGTGCTTCAATAATCATAAAAAACAAGACAGGTTGGCTTGGACAAGTTGGCAATGAGCTATAACAATTTTATTTATAACGATTTATAACAATTATAACTTTCAAGGGTCTATTTAACATATATATTACCAATGTGCAGTGTTTGTAGCTCTACAGAAAACAGGATGTACTGGGGGGAGTTGTCCTGATATGCCTGCTCTGTCACTATTCTCTCCTCATCAATTATTCACTTCTGCTGGCCTTCTGGGGTTAGACAGACCTTTGATTCAATCTTGTCTATTCATTCTGATGCTCTAAAAAATTACCTCCTGCATTCTCTAAGTAATTTCCAGTTTGACCTTCTCTATACAAAAGTTGCAACCTCTGATATAGGAAGGACAATTGATGAAGAAAGAGTTTGTCTTGTTACCTTGCTTGTGTCCCAGCTTTTGAATAAAAATAAGTTACATTGAGCCCACATTCAGAGTTCACAATTCTGCGTCTGCTATGAGGGAAATAGAATTAATTGGTGTATAGGGCACCAAGAAGAAAAGAATAATAAAGCAGAGAATCTAGGTTCATCTATCTCCTGCAAATTTATTAATCAATCAATCAATCAATCATTTCATTTTTTTAAATTCTCTTAGCTGTTTCAAACTGAAATTGCAGATTTTTTTCTGCCAAATTTTCAGGAGAGGCAGGATGCACTGTTATTTGACTTCTTATAACATATAAAATTGCTGCATTCCACAGCAAGGAAGAAAATGATGAAAGAAAATTAAGAGCTCCTTTTAGCAAATACACTTAAAGTAAAATACTAAAATGTTCCTTACTAACAAAAATCATCAAGAAATCCCTCACAGCTGTACTAAAATGTAAACATTTTATTGGAAATAGGTATTTCTCATAAGAAGAGACAAGAGGGTTTGGTTTTCCATAGCCATTTTACTACCTTGACAATCACCAGCTCAGTTAATTCTCTCATCTGCTGCAGTGGAAGGACCTCAGGGCTGCCAAGGCTTGAAGAACACAGAAATTAGTGTCTGCATGTATCAGATTATAAATTATCTTGAAAACTCAACAAAAATGTAGTGAAATCATATCACAATATGGAAACTAGCTCCCAGAATCACGCTTTTCATTATGGTAACTTTTGCAATGAATACCTTTCCAGCTTGTTCCCAAATCTGTCTGGAGAATGGCTTTAAATGGATGTCCAGCTGATCATGTAATGTCTCTCTAAAAGAACCAAAAAATGTTAACCTTTGGGCACGATGGATGTCTGTGATGACTCTGTGACTAGTCTGAATCAGACACACTGTCATTCATATATGATATTCTTCTCTGGAAGATCACAGGGTCACAGAATGGGTAAGGTTGGAAGGGACCACTGCAGTGGGTCAAGCAGGGTCATCCCAGCAGGGTCATCCCAGTGCACAGGGCACAGGATTGTTTCCAGAGGGTTCTTGAGTATCTCCAGTCAGGGAGATTCCACACCCTCTCTGGGGAGCCTGTTACAGTGCACCATCACCTTCAGAGTAAAGTTCTTCCTCACATTCAGGTAGCAGTTCCTGTGCATCAGGTTCTGTCCACTACCTCTTATCCTATTGTTCAGTACCACTGGGCAGAGCCTGGATCTATCTTCTGACACCCTCCCTGCAGATACTGACAGACACTGATGAGGTCTTCTCTCAGTCTTCTCCTCTCAACATTGAACAGGCCCAGCTCCCTCAGCCCTTCCTCACAAGGGAGATGCTCCAATTCCTTCATCATCTTTGTTCCCCTCTAATGGAGCTGCTCCAGGGTTTCACTGTCACCCTTAAACAGGACACCACTCCAGATGTGCCTCACCAGGGCTGAGCAGAGGGGCAGGATTACCTCCCTTGCCCTGCTGGCAGTGCTTTTCCTAATGCACCCCAGGACACCATTGACCTTCCTGGCCACAAGTGCACATTGCTGGTCCATTGTCCCCAGGGCTGCTTTCCAGCAGTTTGTCCCCCAGCCTATACTGGTGCAGGGTGTTATTCTTGCCCAGGTGAAGGACCCTGCATGTGTCCTGGTTGAACTTCAGATGGTTCTTCTCTTCCCATCTCTCCACACTGTCAAGGTCATTCTGAAGGGCTGCACAGCACTCACAGTAGTGAAATCCACCAATTTTGAGGCAGAAGGGATGCCATCCTGGAAGTTATACTTTCTTCTCCTTTTTGGAACACTTAAATGCCAAGTCTTATTTTTATTTGTCTTATTTTTACAGGAATATGTGGTGTAAAACACACACATTGAGCTAACTGCTGCTCCTCTGCACAATTACAGAACCATAACAATTTCAGGAGAATTAAGTGAAAGCACCATATTGCCCAAAAGATGTGTGAGCACAAGCTCTCACAAATCAACTCTGCTGTAGTTTTACAGAAAATGGTTACAACAAAAGGAAGAATTCAATTTCAGCAAATGTTTTGATCATGTCTGCACATGGAATAATGAAAGAAACCCAAACAATACAGTCTGCTCCTTACTAGAATCAATGAATACTATCAAATTACAAAGAGAATTCATACCTACAGGTGGTTTTTTCATGCTTTTTTGTTTACTGTTTCATCTGATAAACTCTTACTGATCTTGTACTGTTGACTCATAGTCTGTATGCTTGTCTGAAAAAACATCTCAATGTCCCCATCTCACTTGAGCCTCTACCTCTTGTCATTTCCACAGGATCTTATGGTTCTATAGCTGGCAACTCACTTTCTGCCAGTTCCAGTGATAAAGAGCCTCAGGTCACGAAAAACAATCAGCACTTCATGAACATCTTTGCTGCTGTTATTTCTTTCAGAAAAAGAAGAAAGAAAAAAGCAAGGAAAAAAGCTTTACCTAAGTTTGACTATTTTCTCTGTGTTTCTATGGGAACAAGAACAGATGAAGGAGCAACTGCCAGCCATCAGCTGGCTTGCTGAAACTCAAGCCAAGGTAACTGGCTGTTGATGAGGAGCTTCAGGCTTCATTTGGACTGTCCACTGGATTGCTAAATTTGAAATTGTTTCAGCTTGCAGTGTGGAGAAACAGGGAATTGCATGAGGTTTAAAACCAGTGAAAATAGTTTTTCCCTGGGATCTCTTCAAATCTTGTGACTTCTAGGACAAACTCAGAATAAAATATTTCTTTTTACTAAAAAAAAAATAATGTGAAGACTAGTAAACCTTCTTGCTCAGGTGATTAAATGCCCTTGAACATTTTTTTTTTCATTTACATAGTAGATTATCAGTAGATTATCACCATTATCATAGATTGTCAACTGAAACACTTAGCTGAGTGAAAAGGGTACCTAACAGATATGGGGTTTACAGGCCTGGGAAAAGGCTCTTTTTATTACCCATGCCTGACCCCAGCTCTAATCCCCAACTCTGTTACCATTTCACACAGCTGCTCTTTTATAAAATCTAACCTCCTGGCTCTAGGACCTCAACTTCTCCCTTCTATCCCCATATTGTGTAATTTCAAGCTGTCTTGCAATAAAATCCCCCATCTTCTTGTTATCCCATTTTCAGGCATCTCCATTTCAATGTCCTACCCAAGAGCTTCCAAACACCAGTTACTCACCAGCCTTTCTTCCCCTGTGCCCATTGCTGCTGGCAACAGTTGTGACCACAGCCCTGGCTGCTCTGACTTGCAGAGCCCCTTTCTCCTGTGTTCTCCCTCCTGCCTCAGGAGGGGGTTCAGATGGAGTACACAAGATGCATTTACCAATAATCCATCCAAACAAAGCTCCAAAGAGATAAAAGTAGGGCATATGGAAAAGTTTGTCATAGTGCTAACATAGTGCATTTCTTTTTATTGCTTCTATCTGAAACTGAGCAAGTGAAAGGAAGAGTTCTGCAGGCTGGGCCCACAATGGGATAAAAATGGTCTGAGTATTACTATGTGCAGTGGAGCTACACTGACCTAATTTATGGGAGCTGAGAATCTGGTCACCAGCTTACATGCTTACTGTTCTGTTTTTGCTTTGCTTTGGAAAACACCAAATGGAAGTGTTCAGCCACATTTTGTGATGGAAAAAAAAAAAAAAAGTGTGTAATACAAATTTCTGCATGAAGAACACTTTTTCTTCTTCTCCAGTGGTTCACTCCATTATTTCCAGATATATTTGCTAACATCTGACTTTTTCTTTCCTTTTTAAAGTATTTTTCCACTCAAATAATCACTCAGGGAAAAAAAAAAAAAAAAAAAAAAAAGGATAGACAAGTCTCAGTGTTAGGCAACTAATAACTTTGTTTAAAACACAGTGAATAACTGAGGGTAAAATAAGATAAGACATCCGGCTTGTCTTTAGGTTTTTCCATGAAAAAAATATTTTGATCTGGTATAATTTTACAGTGTTCAGTAGAGCTCCTAACTATGGATTTTCAAACCAATCATGACCTCAAGTGGCACGCTGTTCATCTGAATAAAATACCTGCCAGCGTACATTAGGACTGAAGTACTCCTGAGTTGCTAGGTGCCACAGTGTTCAGATCCAGCAGGGTCTGCATTAAGTGTTTCCAAGATTGTAAACAATGGGAACACATCTGTGCCTTAATAGCCTACATCTCCCTTTAACCAGTCCTGCAGTCATTTTATATATAAAAGTATACTAGGAACACTGCCTAGGACCATACTTTTGAAATGAGCTGTTTTAAAAATCAATTAAGCTCTGTGTGTTAATAGAAAATGAAAATCCAATGAATTGTTGAACTCTAATAGGCAATTCTCCCTGTGTAGATTTTATCCTTCTCTAAAGCCGGATGCAGAGACTAGGCTGCTTTTTGTGTTCAGAGTTGGCTTTCACCTCTTTCCATCTGAAAAGTGCCTAGTGAGAAACAAATCTGCATCAGGCAAAGGTTCTTAGCAGCCTCTGAGAGGATAAGACTCTAAATATGGCTGTACATTACTTTCAGACATAAAAAACCTCATAAATTCCAGTTTCAAATGCTGAGGTAGGTAGGTAGGAAGGAAGGATGAGAGTGGTCTTGGTTACACACTCAAGCCACCAAAATTATTGCTGGATGTTAAAGCCCGACCTCTTGACAGCCAGGAGGGAAGTATCCAGTTGTGATCACTGAAGTGCCCCAAGAAATGGGGCAGGCCAAAAAACACTGGCTACACGAGGGGTCTTCCCACCTTTTCAGGAGGGTTATTGTGGTGAGATTCTGAACAATGGCCATGGGTCTCTAAAACACCCCTGGAAATACAGAAAGTCGTACCCATTTTTTTCCAAGTAACACTGATAAAAGCCACTATACACTGACATCCTAAGGTGTAGGCTCCAGCTTAAGGAAAGAAGTGTGGTAAGATATGCAAAGTACATGCTTTCCATTGGCTTTTCTAGATGCTAATCTTAGAGAGACCTGCAGAGGGACAGAGCTCTCAAGAGCCTGATCGTCCAGAGTTGGTACATCCTCATGGATGAACCACGACTTTACCAAGGACAGGAGTGTCTGCAAGCTTTCCATCGTGAGGATGTTCCACCCTGTGTCTGAGAGAGTGTATGCTTAATTAGGGTTGCAAACTATCTAGGGAAAATGAAGGCCTGCTACTTAGCCACATTCAGTCAGAGTGGTAGGACAGGTCCAAGAAATTTCAGCCAGGTGCTGCCAAGCCTCCCATGCAGGTTATGTGAGCTAAGGGCACATATATCTAAAGGCATGAAATGGGCTATGGGGAGATTTTCAAAGGAATAAAATGGATTTGGAAGCATAAATTCAAAAGCATCTGTCACTGAAATTTGCTTTTCTCTATCTTTTAGCTCTTTTTGTAAAGAAAGTTCAGCAGTAAGCACATCAGCTGGTAGGGGTTCAGCTATAGACACCAACACCAAGAATCACAGCAGTACAAAGATTAGAAATGGACTTCAGTCTGTTTGTGCTGGGAAAAGCAGTCCTAATAGTTTACCTCTTTGTGGGCCAAATATTTCTAGGTCTGAGAGATTTTAGCCTACTAGCAGCTGCTAACTTTTTCCCAAGGGAAAATTTCTCAAGAAAACTTATTCCCTAAACAATCTTTCTCCAGGTGATGTTTTGCTGTTTCTCTAGTTTAACCAATGGGATTAGAGAGGTGTCGTTCCTATTCACCAATCATGTTAAGTCTGTATCAGAACACCTTACAAAAGGTAGTAAGAATTAGACAATAAAGCTTTTTTTCTATGCTCTTTGCCTTCTGAAATATTTAGGTTCTCTCATCTTTCTTTTGTGTCCAGCACCACCTCTTTAATCTGTTTTTTATCTCAGCAACTGTGTTACTGGTCAGGTGTAACTTCTGTAGAAAAATATTAATGCAGTTTCTAATCTGAAATCACAAGCACAGGGACAAAAAAAGTCATCATTGCTTTGACCTTTCCCATTTTACCTGTTCTTCTTTGATGAGTCAGCATTTCACTTGTTTCAAACAGGAAGGCTTGCTGTGATAGAGCTCTAGTCCTACTTGCACTGTTGGCTCTTTCCCACTGTTTAAATGTAACTTGTTTAGAATTTCTGAAGAGATAAGGCTGTCAACAGACCATGAAGGATTGTCACTTGCAGATCCCAAGAGGAAAATCTCTTCTATAGCAAACTGGGTGGGAAGATGGGAAACCAAATGTGAAAGAAGAGCTATTCAAGGACACTGTGTAGTTCTTCCAGCATCACACACAAAGGCCTGTGTATTTTGTTTACCAGGATCCCACCCTTTCAGCAGCAGAGCCCACACTAGGAGCACCTGTTGCCAGCAGAAGGGACAAGTAAATTCCTGTGTATCAGGACAAAACAGGTAAGCAAAATGCCTTATTGAGTCTAAGTTCAGTATTTTTCCAGTCACATGACTGCCTCATCCTGCCATCAAGCACCCATGCAGGACTTTCTGCTCCTTTACTAATGCTAAATTACTGGGGTTTGCACAGTCATTTGAAGTAGTTTGAGGTTTCATTCAGAAATCAAGATTTAAGCATTATACAGCCAAATACTCTAATTTCCTTCATAGTAGTACCAAGCTTTCCATATATATATATATACAATTTCACAGAGAGAGAAAAAATTCTGGTATCACCCATAGTATGTCTCAGAGAAGTTTCAAACTGAGCAACAAAAATGATGAATTGGATTTTTCTTTATGAACTGGAACAGCTATATGCTACTGCAGGAAAGCCAGAGAAGCTAGAAATTAGCTGTATCATACATATGCAACAGATGTGTATGAGATTATGAAGTGTTTCAGGAGTTTGTCAGGAACAACTAAATAACAAACACAGAGTAATGTTAGAGGAAGTTGCTACTTGCTCTTATAGCCCAAGATAGAAGAAGAGATCAGGAGAGATACTACACAGTAGTTTATCAAGAGTAAGACAACACCCCACTGGGGTTTCCAGCTAAGTTAAGAGTCAGAAAGGCAGTTTCTTCCGAGGTTTAAAATCAGAATTCATAGCACAGGCACAAGTACTAAGAGGGAAAGGATGATGAATGGGATAGATAAATCAGAAAGCATACTTTCAGGGGATATTGCAAGCTTAGGCTTTTGAATAGCAATTATGGAGAGCATGATTTTGAATTTCAATTTATGTCCTGGTAATCAATTATACACTGAGCTGGATATAACTCCTTTTGCTGCCCCATTAGAAGAAAACAAGCAAATAAAATAAGGATTCTGAATGCAATGAGTTATCTTCCTCTCTTTCCTCTACCTTTGATTCCAGTTATCTGAGATAACCATGAAATTTTAACTTTGAAGAAAGCAAACTTGCTATGAACAGTGAGATTGACTTTGTTATAGCTTAACCATTTCATAATTTTTAGTTCTACTTGTCCTTGCAGTCATTCCTTTGGCTTAATATGATTCATGAGAGATCTAAACACTGAAAACCATAGCGTATCCCTAACACTAAATTTTCACCTGTCACTCACAGAAGCAGGGATTAATGTAAATTGGAAGAGGTTTCTTGATTCCTGCACATCATATGGCCTGAAAAAGTTCTGTTCATACTGGCATGAACAAGCATCTGCCTCATGCTGCAGTGACAGAGGAGAGGCTTGCTGCTGCACACAGCCATCCCACCATGGCTGCATCCAGCTCTGTCTGAAAGCTTTTATATTTCACAAAACCACCCATCAGCCAGTGTTCTTGTCAGTACAAGAACATTAACACTTCTTATCTGTAAAGTATTTTTCCCCATGGATCTCCCTGCCAGTTCAGTTCTGGTATGAGTAGTACAGCTGATGGAGGCACAGAGAAGAAATGCACCACTGAAGTGCCAGACTACCCCCACTCACTTCACATATTAATGTGAAGTGGCCATCAGCTTTTGGTGCCTCAGGCCACATCAGTGCTCGAGAGAGTGGGAGGTACAAGAGCAAGTTTTAATTAGGGCTAAGGATGAGCTCCCTGAGGGGAACTGCCACAGCCACCCTGTCATCACTCACTGCCCTCAGTCTCTCTGTGACAGTACATAGCTTCCACATGCTCAGTCCAAGGGTGCCTGTGAAACATTTTCTGATAGCTCTATTTGAGAGCTTCTCTGGAAGCTGGGCTACACTGAACTGGAGAGGCACTTGCACACTTATACTCTGTGGAGTCATTTACTTTAGAGTGCAACTGGGATGAAGCACCGCCAAATGCAACATGAGTTGTCTTCACAGTGGCATAAACCAAGATTCAAAGCACTGAAACACTGAAAAATATTTCCCCAGCTCGGTTCCTGGGCGCAATCCTCAGAATCCACTGGGAAAGGGTGTCACGCCCTCAGCTCCCACCCCCAGGCTTGGTTTGGTGAGGAACTGTAGCCATGCTCTGCTGAGATGGGTTTGCCCCAGGCTAGAGGGCAACAAGAGCAAGGCTAGCTGTTTCACAGGCTTGGCTACCTTAAATAAATTAATAAGTCACAGTTTTTTGAAGGATGCTAATAAATAGGAGAATTGTCCTAAATTTCTCTTTTTCCATGCAAACTTGAAAGCTGGACCCAATAAATGTGTAAGTATGGATTCTGCTGCTGAAGATATCATGTGTAGCAGAGTTAGTAAATTATGAGGGTTGTGAAATGTGCAAATAAAAGTCTGTTTCATATAAACTCCACTTGTGCAAATTCTGCAGGTCCAAGAGGCAAACTACAGCCTTTTTCTCCTATGCAGATCAGCAAAACAAAAATTAAAATAATTTTTTCAATATAAACTGTGCCTCCATCCATCAGAAATGTAATTCCACCATCTTTAAGTTTTAGAGTTTGAAGCTCTCTTCCTTCCACAGGAGCTCAGTGAAGTCTGAAAGGGAAGAGATTTTAATGCAAGCACCAATTTTTTCATATATCCCATCTAAAATGAGCTTATGAGGAGCTTGTATGCATTATTCATCCCATATCCTCACTAGAATTAATAACACATCCATTGCTTCTGGTACCTTATCAGTAGAGAGCTGTTCAGCTGTATTGCATTTAGGTGAAGTAATGTACACATCCTTGAGAACATGATGTGAGTTTTAAGGCTCAAACAATCACGGGAATTTCTTCTCAAAGTTCCTCAGTTTCCCTGGGCAACGCTATCCCTTGTAGATATGTCTTCATTTGGCCTGGTTTCATTTCTACACGTTTTTCTCGCTGCCCAGACTAAAGGAGGAACGAAAGTCTATAAATCAATGACATCTTCACTAGCCTCATTCTTGTTCTCTCTTTCTTCTTGAAGCAGCAGCTCATCCTGTGACTTTCTTACTTCTCCAGCTTTACCAGCTTCAGAGTACTTCACTACACTTGTACTAATTTCCTTTTAAAATGACAGCCAATTGAAAATACGAAAATCACTACTGATTGCATAAATAAGCATTTGTGCCGCAGTACACAGGACTTCAGCAAAACCAGTCTTGCATGGATTTACATACATCTCATAGCCTTTCAGGGCAAAGAACCTGCAATTTGGCACAAAGTAGTTCCCCTGTTGTGAAGTGGCATTTATAATGACAGTACTAGGTAAATAACTCAGGCATCCAAAGACAAAATTCATCCCTTAAGGTCATGATCTGGATTAAAATAAGAAAATCCTGGAGAGAGTTTAGAAACTATGAAGCAAGGAAATGGATTATACTAATCAGTGAATTCAGTGAGGTTTTGGTGCTCTGACAGATAAAATGTAGGTAGTATTTATCTTCCATTCTGTTATTACTCTTAGTGTTATCTAACTTAAGTTATTAGTAGGTTGACAAGGTATGTATGTCCATTACACATTGTATAGAAGGCAGGGTTATACGAACAGACAACAATTTTCCACACACTTATTCTACAGAACAACTTTTCCACAGCTCTGACGTACAATTTATATTTAAAGAGAAATGCATATTAAACCCATTTTCTGCCAGGGCTTAGTACTTTCATTTTAACTGCTTATTGCCTAAAATCTATTTTTTTCTCAGATTAACAATGATGTTCTTTCTGTTCAGTCACAGACGGCAGCTCTATGTGGAGATCACAACTCTCTGTGAAGGCTATTTACTCACAGGGCCTAGTGAGAGGGTTCAGCACTGTCCCCACATACCAAAACCCCATCTTCACTGGCTTCCCATAAAACCCTAGCAAGCTCACTCAGGATTGCTTCCTCACTTGTAGCCCCTGGCAGCACCCCTAACAGGCAGTGTGACTTTAGCACTTGTCCAGAAGCAGCACAGTGATGTGTTCTCCTCCGAGGCAAACGCACGACAGCCTCGGGAATGTGCATGAGTGCAGCTCTTCTGCCTCCAGGCTTGAGTTGCCTGGTGCCCAGGCAGTGCTGGGAGAGCACAGAGCTGCAGCTGTACCTATCTAATTATGGACTGTTCAGGACTGCACCGCTGCTGAAGAGTGGAGACGCATTTCTGCCAGTAAAATTTGCAAGGCATCAAAACGTGTTCTTCCACGGAAGCCAAGAGCAAATTGGTGACCATCTAGGATCCTAGATCGCATCTGATGGCATCTATGTGGTGGATAGGTTGTATTTCTATAACCCCAAATAAGAGTCCAAAGCAAGACCCACTCAGAACTCAACATGGCACTAGTCCCAGCGAGCTCACCCTGCCTGCAGTATCTTTATAGTAGATGTACTCATGGAGAATGAGGGAGGAGGCCTAACCTAAACTGTCTGTATCTGTTCTGATATCCTTGTCCCTGAACCCAAGTGCCATGCAAAGGTCATAAGCCCCTGCCCATAAAACCATGATATTCAATGTTTAATTGAACAATAAAACAGCTCTAAAAAGACATACTCTGCTGCCTGAGGAGAGGCTGCAGCGTGCTGGCTAGATTCCACTTATGAGAACTGAGGTACGTTAGTTCAAATTCTTGCCCTGAACCAGTGATGACATTTCCTTTTGGATGCCCTGCTGCCTGCTAGCAAATTATTCAATGGGTGAATGCTGCTGGTATTCTTTGGCTTTGTATAAAACTTGTACCTAAGCAACAGAAAAAGAATATAATGCCTTTAAAAATATAATTAAAGCACTAATGGGTGAATAGGGAGACCTGGATCCTGGTTCCTATTTCAGGCAAAACTGAGAGTCCCCTGCAGACTCCTCAGTCCAGTGCTCACAGGTTCACTTTCCCTTACAGGGAAATGGGTATGAACCCTGCATTTCCACATCCTTCTGACAGCTGGGATTTGGAGCAGCCCCAAGGGATATTGCTACATCATTGCTTTTGATGATAAAATGCTGTGTTTTCCTACAAACATGATGGGTACTAAAGTGTGTAAACATGATGGGTACTAAAGTGTGTAGGTGTACTTGTGCAGGAGCTGAGTCCCAGAACTGACTTAGCCATGCAAGAGGCACAGGTCAGTGCTGGCTCTTCCACATGCCCTCTTCAAATGCCCATAGGAAAATCCACATCTTGCAGTGGGACCCTGTGCATGGGTTTGTTACCCTAAAGCAGGCACTGACCAAGGCACCACCTTCCCAAGGCAGAGACAAAAGCAATGCAATAAATTCATGCACCAGTTCTGGCTCAGCATGATGGCTGCAGAGAAAGCTCAGGAAGCCATAAAGATACCATTAAATAAACTGAAAGATTATTTGTAATTAATTGCTTTTATAAAGGATGATGTAAAGCAGACTTAAAATTACAGAGAATTAGTCTGGCAATTGTAGATTTTGCACACATTGTCATGGTTACTTCAAAACTGTCTATATACCACACTCTAACAGGCTTAAAGGAGTTGAAACAGAACTTTTAAATCATTTGCGCTTTAAATAAAGGAGGCTATTTGTGGCAATAATACTTTTGATGAAGGGTTCAGAGTCAAGTGATACATGTGATTGATGTCCATAATAATTGCATACTTCTATAATCTTTTCTCACCCATAAGAGTTTTGAGCTTATATTTTTGATATTATTAATACTCAGACAAAAATAACTTGTGGGCAATATCATGTCCTGAACATGGTGGAGAATTAATCTATTTTGGTAAAACTGTTTAAGAATGATGGATACTTTTTCTGCTTGAGTAAACACTAGCTAATTCTCTAGACCTCCCTTTTCTCCTCATGAAAATCCAAGTCCAAATGATTTCATGGATATTTAAAGGATGGTACTGAATACACAAAGATTAATTTCTCCACTTGATAAAGACCTGATATTATTCATTACATTGCAAACATTTCAGCACTGGATTTTCTTGGGTTTTAATTTTTAAAAGAGAACACAATGAATTTAGGAACAACAAAAATGGAAAGAAAAAATGAAGCTGCTGAAATGTAGCTGTCAAACTAGACTTCAAGTGAAAGCATCACACTTGTTTTTATTCTCAATAAGCAACAGGGCAGCTTGGAATAAACATGGATTGAAGTTTTCTTCATCTCTTTAATGAGTTCAAAGAAGCTGAACAAAGACATAGAAGAGTTGAGCACTGCTGTGTACAACACGGTAAACAGATTAAAATTTTATACCTGAGCAAAAAAAGGAATTTAACTATTAACTACAGCATGCAGAATAACTGATAAGTTATCACATAAACATAGCACACTGCTATCACATTACAGTCATTCAGATGTTCTTAATTTTTACAAAGGCTAAAGATGGAAAAAGCTCCAAGACGAGATGAGTGTGTGACACAAAACCACAATAAGGAAAAGCACTTTACCATCTAGCAGCCTTTCCAGAGGATCAGAATTATCTGCTGTTTTATTATCCAGGCAGAAGCAGCAACAATTCAAAGCCTGTGGAGTTAATAACACATTAGACATTTAAGCAGGTCCTGAAAATGAAAATATTAGCAGTTTATGAAGTGCTCACAGAAGACCTGAGCCTGCATTCCCTGCCCTCAAATGCCACTTTAAAGAACTGCATTTGTGAGCTGTTCCCAGAGCATAATGAAAGGCAGGAATCTGCAGGGAATGACTGATCAAGTCACAGGCTTGTGATTTTCTCAGCAGCATAACAACTGCCAGTTTTTAAGGGATGACCTCTTACCCCATTTGATTGACCAAAACCCACATTTTATTTTACATAGAAACTTCCCTCTCACTGAATCCAGTATTTTGGTGGGTTTGGTTTTTCTTTTCTCTTCTGTTTTTACCACCTAATCTATTTCAAATGCTCTGGTTTGAAATAGTCTAGCACAAGTCAAAAAGAAGTGATGTATTTATCTTCCTAATTCCTTTGTCTTTGCAAAAGATGTCTGTGGGAGAGAAGGGGCCCGAAAAGTTTTAGGTTAACCCAGTACAGCTGATTTCCCCACCAGACAGGCTTCTTTCTCCTGGCAGACTTCTGCACTCCCTGATCTCCACATCAAATATAAAAACTACCCTCACCCATAAAAACTATCCACCCAATATTCCTATGCTATAAATCAGCCATTTTCCTTCCTCCAGCAAAATCAGAAAATCCAGACCTTGCCATTTAGACTTGTCAAGAAGATATGGGAGGGATGAAGTGTATTTACCAGTTAGAGACAGCCATAAACAAAGCCTCTCCCTTTTACTTCCTTGCAGTTGTATAGTTACATCCTCTGGATGTCAATAAACTCCCCTCCAATCATAATACCTGCCTTGACTTTGCTGCTACTGTTCTTTCACCATTTATGAATAAAACTATGCATTGAAAATGCATGTACCAAAATGGGTTCATCCCTTTGTTCACAACATTCATTTCTTCTTTAAAGTCAGACATCTTAGACATTGGTAGGTTGTGTGAAAGAGTCCCCAGGGAACTGAATCCTCTTGGCTTCTAGTTTCTTCCTGGCTTTGAAAGCTGCTGATACTTCGGGGTGGATGGAGTCCAGCCGCTGTTCACACTGGAAGGCCGTGAGGAAGGCCGTCCTGTAGTTGTTATTCATCCAGCCATAGAGAAGGGGGTTAGCGAACGTTGAGCACATGGCAATGACGTGGAACACCGTGTAGATCAGTTTGTACTCTTTCAGGTCTAACACCTGACTGTCAATGTCACTGACAAGCTGGAAAGTGTGGAAGGGCAGCCAGCTGACAGCAAACACCACAACCACACACACCAGCATCTTGGTGGTTTTCCGACGCCGGTGGTGATAGTGGTCGTTCCCCGCCCCAGGGCTAACGTGATTCTTGAGCTTGGTCCAAATACGGATGTAGGCATAGGAGATGACTGCCAGAGGCAGCACATACTGGATCAGGAGCATGGAGATGCTGTAAATGGTGCCATAGTTGAGCTGCCCCTCCCCTGGCCACTTCTCAGAGCAGACCACAATTTTGAAGTCAGGAATGATCTCGATCAAGGAGTACTCACGGAAGATGGCCAGGGGACTTGCCAACAGGGCACTGACTGCCCAGGCAACTCCTATAATCAGGAAGCTGATCCGTTTAGAGATTTTGCTTTCCAAGTGGTAGACGATGCAGCGGTGACGATCCAGAGCGATGACAGTCAAAGTGACAGTAGACACGTGGACAGCAAGGGCTTGGGCATAAGGCACCAGGTGGCACAAGACCGGGCCCAGCTTCCATTCGCCCAAGAGTGTATAAACCAAAGTGAAGGGCAGGCACAGCGTGTTCACCAGCAGGTCAGCCACTGCCAGGTTGGCAATGAAGAAGTTAGTCACTGTGCGCATGCTTTTGAATTTGATGATCACGTGGATCACGAGGGAGTTTCCAATCACTCCCAGCAGGATGATGGAGCAGTAAGCAAAGATGAGGATTATTTGTACTTCAACAAGCGTTGTGCTGTCTTTCAGTTCTGGTTTAGGGTCCAGAGCCAATTCGTTGAGTGGTGTGGTGTATCTTGTCAAGTACAGCTTAGTGAACAGCTCCATTTTCATTTCATCTGTCTGGTTTTCCTCACCTACTGCTTCCAGGGGCCCCATCCTTGCATCAGCCTGGTCAAAGCCACAGAACTGCCCCTGAAAACAAAACAGTACAAGAACTAGTGGAGAAATTGGTCTACACGGGCTAAGACAAAAAGCAACGAGTTAAAGCTACATCTCGTTCCTAACCCACATGCTACATTGCAGAATTAAGAGAAGATCTGTCTTAATATATTTAAATTCTCTTGCCCTTACATTTGGAAGGCTGATCCAGTAATATTATTTAGGCATGACTCCTGCTGAAAATTGGAATAGATTTCAAAAGCATTCCAAAGACAAAGTTTGCCTAAGTAAATGCAGAAGGATTAAGATCCTGCTGGGTAGCATATCATTTTTTTACAATCCACTGCCTAAAACTAGTGCTTATTTAGCACAAATCTTCCAGTAATATCTATGGGAATTCTACAGGGAACAGCGCCATCCAGACTGTTATTAGCATAATAATCTTCCAGCTTTTCCTTAATGAAAAGTGTTTCCTTTACATAGTTACTAAATTCTTACAGGTTTATGCTCTTCCTTAATATCAGTGAACTAATTTTTGGGGTCTTTCTTTGAAAAACTTTGTTTTACAACAGTTTGTAACATGGGGCAAATAAAAGTTACCACTGAAATAGAACTGAAATTATAGCATTTCTTTGAAATGACTGCCTAACTTATTCATGCTGAAATCAACTCAAGAAACAATTGAAACACAGTTATATGTGATATTTCCTTTCTGTGTGATGTTTCAGAAAACAGAGCTCCTTGGAGGCTGCCAATCAGGCATTCATTTCTGACTGCAGTCATAGTGAAGAGCAAATCATTCCCCTGCTGATGTCAGTAAGAATTTCACCACTGGCATAAAAATCACTTCCCCCCCGCCACCCCTCCTTACACAGGCTGAGCCAAATCCTGTGCTACCCTAAGACTTCGGTAGGCACAATATATGATTGATTTGCAATCAGTTGCTGACTTGGACTTCAGTCCAGTGTAAAAAAGTTCATGTGCCCATGTAAACTGCCCAGAGCATGGGTGGCATGCATACCAAGAACAGAGAACCTGGGGACTCCTTTCCTGGGAAAATGATAAGAAATTACCACTGCAAAGCAAACTTACCAACAAAACACCACTGTTTGCCACCCTGAGTTACTCACTCTACTTCCCTGTTCATTACCTTCCCTAAGAAAAGCAAGAGTAGAGAACAAATGTCACTTTCTTGCCATCAAGTGTTACGCATAGCTTAAGCCTTCTCAAATTCAAGTCTGCCTAAAGAAACAGCTATTGATGTTTGGATGAACATGGCTTTTAAAAAATTCTTGTTCTTTTTTGATCAACTCCATTTAATTCCTTCCATCTTCAGAGAAACATATCAGAGGAACAAAGGTACACTTTCATCCCTACCTCTGTTCCCAGTAACTAGCAGTGACTGACACCCCTCAGTATGGTTTCCAAACTGAGAAAGGAGCGTTGTCTACTAGCAGGAGACTGAACCCTTTTTGCTTGCTTCTATCCCACACAACATCCCAAAGAATTTCTCAGGGTGAGCTATTTTTGCAAAAGAAGCAGGTCGACTGTATGAACCGAAAGGCATTTTTGCCCCAGCTAAACAGGTCAGAATCATGCTATAGTGTTTAGTCTACAATTATTCAATAATTAATAGTGTAAACCTGAGATGTGAAACACCACAAGACACATAGCTGAGGTGTGCCAGCTGCTCATACTAGTGTACACTGCTCATTTTAGCAGAATAATCAGTTTTCAACTACTAGCCTAAGCAATGGATTTCAGGAAGGGACTCCTTATCAATACACATTTAGTCCTGCAGCCTAAAAATGTAAGAGATTTGCACCACAATTTGCAGTCAAGGCTATGCAAGGCTATGCAAAAATTGAGAACTCTGATGAGCATTTTCCT
This sequence comes from Aegithalos caudatus, assembly GCA_013389925.1. Classification (NCBI taxonomy): domain Eukaryota; kingdom Metazoa; phylum Chordata; class Aves; order Passeriformes; family Aegithalidae; genus Aegithalos; species Aegithalos caudatus. The sequence goes on along the minus strand of WEIU01004736.1, from coordinate 58,005 downwards.
TTGACCCTTTCCTACACCCAGGAATTATGCTTCCATATATTATTACAATAGAAATTTTTCGTGAGGTCCCAGGACTGTCAGATGCTTCAAAGTCTCATTATTTTTTTCAGTGCAGGTCATGTCTACACACAGAAGTAGAAAGGTGAGAGGGCTGACAAATATAAATTCTTTCCCTTCTTTGCCCTAAATCCAGGCAGAAGGGTGTAGCTCAGCCAAACAACATAGCTTCCTTCCCTTTCTTGACAAACGTATTTGCACCCATTTCTCTAGTCCCTGACTTTCTGTTGATTCCTTCTTGTAACTCCTTCTTTTTAGCAGAGCCTTCTCTTGTTCTGACACTTTTATTTTATTCATTACCGCCCTATTCAGGCTGATGAAACATGTTTTGGTCTTGTCAATAAGACAAAGCTGAGGGAGAAAGAAGGGACAACCACGGTTTAAAACAGAAATGAGCTTGTGTGTCAGCAAGTGATGAAATAAACTGGACAAGTTTGACATTGTCAGTGGGACAGTTGTGTGGGCAAAATATAAGTTGGGGATAAAAAATGGGGATAAAACTGAGGTGACGCTCCAGGTAGTGTTTGACAGGACCCTTTCCATTCTTTTTTTGGAATAAACTCTCCATGTGATAGCATTTACTGGCACACCTTGCATACTGCACCACACCGGGGCTTTTTTCCCGTTTTTTTTTTTTCCCCCAACTGTCAGATACTCATGGTCAGGCATCAAATTGTGTCTAACTTTCACCCGAGAAAGGCCCAGAGAGGATTTACATGGGTTCTGAGAGCATCTAAGCAAAAAGGGCGGAATACGTGATTACATTAGCAAGCAGCATTCCCATCAGGACCGCAGTGCCTGCGCTGGGGAAGGGGCTGGGGTTGCTGGAGGCGAAGCTGGCAGCAAACGCGCCTCTGGGATGCGGCGCCGCTTCCTTCCCTCCCCCCGGAACCGTCCCCGGGTGGCAGACACCCATCCCGGGGCAGACATCCATCCCGGGGCAGACACCCATCCCGGGGGCAGACATTCATCTCGGGGGCAGACACCCATTCCTGGGACAGACACCCATCCCGGGGGGGCAGACACCCATCCCGGGGGCAGACATTCATCTCGGGGGCAGACACCCATTCCTGGGACAGACACCCATCCCGGGGGGGCAGACACCCATCCCGGGGGCAGACACTCATCCCGGGAGCAGACACCCATCCCCGGAGCAGACACTGTGCCCGGGCACTGCGGGGATCCCACCGCCCCGTGCCGGGAGCGCCGCTCCGTCCCCCCTTCCCGTTCTTACCTTCCTCTCGCCCTGGGCAGGCTGGCGGCGGGCTGCTGCCCCGGGAGCCGGTGTTCCAGGGCAGGGCAGGGCGGGGA
>WEIU01004736.1:23778-56557 GCA_013389925.1 Aegithalos caudatus | reverse complement strand
CGGGATGTGCCGGCTGCCTCTGGCTCGGGAGCCAACGGCGGCAGTGCCGCCAGCCTCAAAGCAGGGATTTGGAGAAAGTGGGGGTCGTGTCAGACCCGAGCTGGTGTACGCGCCACACACCCAAGCCTGCTTCCTAGCTTTCCCAGTCCTCGAGATGTCTTCTGGGGCAGCATAAAGGAGCGTAGCCTGTGCTCCAAACCGCTGCTGACATCCTTGCTTGCAAGCACCGCAGCTTGCACAGATTTTCTGAACCTCAGATGTGGCTGCTGCCAGAGCAGGTGTAAGGATGAATAAAGCATTTAAATATTCCGTCAAGATAAAAATAAAATATTTCGTATTTATTTACAAGGCTGAAAAGGTAAAGACAACAGCTGCTGCTTTGATTTGGTTCTATATCAATAACCTTTCAAAACAGCTCTCCTGCCAGCCAGCTTGACAAGGACTAGTGCCAGCCAGCATAGCTGCTCCTCTGGTAGGGTCCAGCTTCGTTAAATCAATCCATCAATGGGTTCTGCTTAGTATTTTACTGGGTGGCTGAAGCCTCTCTTTAGGTACAATCTCTTCTGAGATTCAAAGGACTGTCTCCTTAGTGCATATCCGGAGGATTTGATTTACCAAAACGAGCTTCAGCCCTGGTTGTATTTCCCAAGAGTAGGAACTAGGAGACTTTGCTTTTCCTATGGCTGTAGCACTGATACTCAAACAATTCACTTCTCAAATCTTACAGAAGCTGCTCTCCAGAATAGGAATACTCCTTTACTTCCTGTCACTTAGGTAAATTTGCATTCATATTTAAGGGATCAGCAACATTATCTTCCCTTTTCTGACCTCTTTTTCTTCCAAAGGTGATTCAGTACAAAAGCACTTCCCTTGTCAAAGGTGATGCTCCTTGCTTTCATTATAGCTCAATAATATGCCCTTATCTACAGCAGAGAATGTTAAGGGAGCATCAAGGAGTAACTTCAGTGATTTAGAGTTGTTTTTGAAATTCAAAACATATCCTAAGAACCCCCTTGGATCTTTACTAATTCACGCTATCTCTTCAGGAAGGGCCTTGCTCTTAGTCCTTCAGCATTTCTGAGACTGTTAATGGAATGCCCCTAGCTTATTGCAAAATAGATTTCTTTGATGACTAAATAAAGAGCCAGGAGTTTCAAATCTCCTACCCCTGTTTATTCATTTCCCAAGTCAATCCGATTGTAGGATTTATTTTTTGATCTATCAACAGACATAAATGCATGCCATGAGTTTTAGTAATTACAGCACTTGTATAATACATGGCCTTGACAGCCTGCAATCCTTCCCTTCTCTGACAAGTAGTCAGCAGTGGCCTTCCACTGATCTCAAGGGTTTGATTATTTTGCCCTACTCTGCAAACTCTTCCTAACAACATATTTTTGCTACTTCTTATGTCTTGGGGGGTGCAGTGAAATGACACAAATCTTTATAATCTGCCCAGCTCAGGATTCCATAGCTAAGGAAAGGCTGTTCCTTACTTACATTTCCAGATTCCAAGAAGTCAAGAAGTGCAATTTCCTAGAGATTCTTATGCCAGTAAGGGCTGGCTTCCCATGCTAGAGAAAGAAGGCATTATTCCCTGTTAAAAGGCAATTCTGTGTTCAGGCACAACTGAAACATTTAATGGAAATGCATTTCTAATACAAACCAGAATTTTTATTGCTCATAAAAGAGTAGAATTTAATGGCCGCATAAACACCGCCTTGAACCAAAAGCCATGAAAACACTAACACCAAGGGCAGAAAGAGTCAAGTAGCAAATAGGCTGATCAATATGAAATGAGCTGCTGGATGATCACCTCCAAAGCAACTGTGGATATTTTGCTTTGTGTGCACTCAAATTTCCATCCCAAAAAACATGATAAGCCATGAGTCATTGAATCACGGAACTGTAACTTGGATGGAACTTCCAAAAATCTTCACATCCAGCCTTATCAAATCAAGTCTACATACAGCAGGTTGTGCCAGGCTGTCTCCTCCCCAGGAGAGTTTTGAGTATCTCTGAGTGAGAGATACTGCCCTCACTGGGCAGGCCATACTGCCAACATCTCTCAAAGACAATTTTTTCTTTGTATCAAATCAGATTTTCCCATGTACCAGCTTGTACTAAATGCATCTTGTCCTAGCCCTACATTCTTCCTAGTAGCTGTGAACAGTAGTTAGATTTCCATTCAGCCTTGGCTTCTTTGAGGCTGAACAAACTCGGTTCTCTCAACACCACTTTTACTGTCATGTAACTCAGCCTCAATCACCTTGGTGCCCCTTTGTTGCACTTACTCCAGTCTACCAATGTCTTTCCACCACTAGGACCCCCAAACTGAACCCAGCTGTGACCACAGATGTGGTCTCACAACTAATAAATAGAGGGGAATAATCACCTCTCAACCTGTTGGCTACGCTCTTGCTGTATCTTGATATAGACTGTAAAGTTAGACTGTGCAAACTGACTTACATTAAATAAATGAGCCACATGAACTTTAAATCTCAGCTTCCTATTTAAGGCAAGTCTATAAATGAGCTTTCGCTGTGAATATGTATATGTTCTAAAATGAAATTAGATAACATATCTTAACAGCTTGGAAAAAAAAGCCTGTTGGATTTATGTTGTTTCTGCTGTAAATCCCACTTAGGGAGGTATGGCAGGGTGTAAGATATCCGATTTACATAGTTTGCCTCTGGCAGTCTGTTCAACTCTCTTTTCTCTTAGACAATTGTCTTGTCAAATTCTGTCCAACCAATTGAAGGGTTTTTTTCCAATGGAACAATAAACATTTGTGCCAGCTCCTCCTAAGTTTACCAGCTCTCAGGAGCAAAATAAAGGTCTGCATGTAGTTCCCAGACTTGAAGCAGTAATGACTTTCTTTTGAGTCACAGAACTATGAAAGAGTTGCCAGTCCTTGTCCATTAAATTGTCCAACATCAGATTTGCTGAAATGGCAAATAAGGCTCGATGAATATAAACAAGAAAAGGCAGCAGCTGTCCCATCTCCTGTCCCCAGACATAGTTTTCCTTATGTTATTTACTGTGAGGGTTGAATTTAAAGGAAACCACTGCCCCTTGATCACTGACCTTTAAAAGCAGCGCTGTGATGCATGCCACTCAATCAACCCAAACTCTGCCAGTCCTTACACAAATTTTCCTGGAATGAGTCAGATTTCAGGGATTTAAGTGTTCTACATAGCATGGAAAAAATCCCTTAAAAATAAAATGGGGAAAAAAAAAACCTGAAAAATGACCTTGAGAAAAAATATCTGTCATGAATCTGTTATGTGGTACCCACACAGAGATCATATGATGTAAAATTATATAGGAAAAAGACTTTTCTTATTTAAAAGGTCAGAACAAATGTGTTTAAGTAGCTAAGGAGTAAATTTTCTATTTATATAGATCTGTAAACATTTTGCCATACATTTATAAACTGTTGTTGTTCCTGTTTTGTTTAGATTCAGTCTCACAGGTTCAATTCTTCTTATTTCTCTTTTTCAAATACAGTAATGTAACAGTATGCACAAAAATGTATCATCAATCTGCCTTAGGGGTAAATACAAGTCAGCAGGTAAGGAGAGGAATTGGTAGGTATATATGAATAGCAACTTGGAGTTGCTAACAGCAGTACTTCACAGCCCGTGCTGGTTAAACAAACAGTCAGGTGTATCTCCTTCAAAAAGGATTGCACCAAAGGCTCAGTTGAACTGGCTGTTTGCTCACAGGCTGTGACTGAGTTCAGCACTGTTTCCACACAAGGCAGGACTGCAGAGCTGTTTCAAACACAGCCTTCCCAAGTCACCTAGTGCATCACATACACTTGTTTCATTCAGACAAAGCCAACACTGTAAAATCGAGTAGTTCATCCAAGAAATGACAGGTTTAAGGTTGCCCATTTGACACCAACACATATCTATTTGTATTTACATACCTGTGACACAGTCTGTAAGTAACTAGATACGCTATTTTTCTCTAAGATCCATGGCTACATTCAGTGTTCCCAGCTGGCAATCCTTATGCAATGGGCATGTGCTTGGTATTCCTTTATATTCTCAGTATATATTTTGCCATCTTATTCCTTCTCTTTACTGATATGCAATCCTTTCCCTGCAGAGAATATAGAAAAGGTCATTTCTTCACAGGGTTTTCTGTGCTCTTTTCATTACTAGATCTCAATCAGAAATACTCAAGCTTTATTAAGATCTATTTTCTGTCATTTGAATTCAGAGAGGCTGGCCAAAATTTAATAGGATTTAAAAATACCAGAAAGAAATCATTTTACTATATTTTCTGTTGCTTGCATTTTAGACATTTTTTTCTTCCTATTTTTCCTCAATTCAACTTCTTTTTAAATACGGAAGTTTTTGAAAAATCAAAAATGTAATGAGTAGAAAATGACACTTCATTAGCGTATTGAAAGCTTGGTATACAACTAGTTGTTGCCATTTCTTAAGAGTTTTTACATGTTCTTGAGGCAAGCATACTCTGTTTATTTTAGAGCACTCATCACAGAGAACAGATTCTCACATACAGCTTACAGCTCGAATATCACACACACTTCAGTGCTCAGTTTCTGGTAGCTGGGAGAGCAATAAATCTCTAGATGCTTTCCGAAAGTGAGTCAACTGTATCTGCTTGTTGTATGCTTGTCTGTATTTCAATTACTTCTAATTCTAGAGATACTTGGCTATTACAAGCAACAATGCCACTCACCCTTTGCTTTGTCTAAAAATTATTTTTGCTACAATTTTTAAAGGTTGTCCATGTTCTAAAACTGATCAGATGCTCTTCAAGATCAGTGTTTGGCTTGCTGATGGTATCTGTGCAGTGCTGAATGAGTTGTCTTTGGGACAAACAGAACTAAGTTTGAAAGGTGAAAAACTCTGAAGTATGTATTCCCGCCTCTCCAAGTTACATATCTCAGAATACAGAAAACTGGTCACAAAGTTTACACACATTCTTTCCTACTTGTAGAGAGTATATGGAGCATACAGTTTACTGTGAAATATATATCTGAATAATGTGTATTTACAATACACTTTTTTTTTTTTTTTTTAATCCATATGTTTTGGCAGGGTTTTCTGTTACCATATGATACTCTCTTCATGACAAACCCTTTTCACGTTGCTCTTAAGCTCAAGGAAATGGGTCATCTTCTGACCTTGCTCAGCCAGCCTTCATTAAGATGCAGAAGATTGTATGGTTGGCATATAGGTCCTGAAGAGATGCTCCAAAGAATCAATACGAATAGAGTAACCTATCAGAAATTTAATTATTTTGATGAATAATGTCATCCATGAATGAAGACAGGCCTTTTGATAATGCCGTCTGACATATAACGCCATGGAAAACACATCATATTTGTTGTAAGCATAAATAGAAGATGCAATTAAAAACAGTTTCCAGTGAAAATTTATTAAATCATTCCATCTTTATATATAAAGAAATGTGTTTTTTTCACTTGCTAGGACAAAAATGAGTAAATTTCCTCCGTGTTGCTGAAAGTGCATCAATTCTTATAATTTTTCTGTTTCAGTAAACTTTCCCACATTTACACAGAAATTGCCGGCTGTTCTGAACCCTTCACTGGCTTCATCCAGGGTCATTCTATACCTCTGTGTGGCATTTTATGCAATAATGTCTTTTGGGAAAAATACATAGCATTAAATTAATGGATTTCCTTTGCAAGTATTTCTTGTCCTGAATAATTTACTTTAATCACTGAAGAAGTGGAAAAAGAGCATTTTCTGTATCAGTTATCACTCATTTTAAAAAGTGAAGTTGTTACTGTCTCATTTATGCACTCTGTCACAATTTTGGAACTTCTGCTGGACTAAATTCTAGGGTAAATGCAGCAAACCTGTACAGCCCCCTTCTCAAATCATATGACTCAGATGCTAACATACAGAAACGCTGAGAAGTTTCAACTGTTTCATCTTCTTCCATGCTGATACTTTCCATTACAGGTGTCACACCTACTAGTGTAGTGAAACTTCAGTGCCTCATTTTTGACTGACAGCACAGTTTGTGAACAAGTTAAGCTTGTCAGCCTATCTTCATAAGGTTGAAAAGTGCTCTGATCCAAAAAGTCTGCCTCCCACTAAGAACTGAACCGGCAGTTTTCTACATGAACTCCATTTTCCTTTGTTAATTGCCTGTGATTTCCACCCACATTTTCTACAGAGTGATGGCATTTGAATTACTAGGGGTATTTTAGGATGGAGGAGAGGGAATGGGAAGAAGCCTGGGAAAAAAAAGTGGGTAGGGGTTTGGCATGTTTGTAAGGCTAACCCTTCTGTGATTGCACACAGCCAGGAGAGCAGCAGCCAGAGCACCATCTGTGTACACAGCATATCCATCCCGCCCAGCTTCGGCACAAAGGAATGTGTCAGATCCCGCTTTTCCAGAGCAGCTGAAAGCCTCCTTCATGCTCCACTGAAGTTTTGCTATCATTCCCAGAAGATCTATTCCCCTCACACTGCACGTCTGGCTGGCACAGCCTTCCTTCAGCAAGAAGCTCTTTCTGCAGTGCTGTTTTTGCAGGTTGGAGTGGGGAAGGTTCAACTGCTCTTCAGCATCACCTCCCTGTCCTGCAAGCTGCACAATAATCATCTCAGGGTCCTGGGGAATGGTAAGACACATATGATCCCCCCAGAAATGCAAAAATATCTCGAGAGGTTGTGTGTGGCTGTCTGTGGTGGAGGTGTTTGCATCTGAGGCAGTTATCTTAGACTTTTTTTAATGTCAAGGGAGACCTACTTTGCCTAACCAGTGGAGATAAAAAATTTATTATGTTTTGTTGGTTGAATTGCACCCTAAACACCATCAGCTGTTTACAAGACTTTCTTCAACACTTGTGGAAACCTCAGTTAGTTCTTTGTACACTATGAGTACCTAAACTCCAGTAAAATTAATTGCATCTGTCGCTAGTGATATCACAAAGATGTGCAAGTGTATTTCCTCCCCATCAGTGTCTGGATTGAAATCTAGTAATGAGTAGTTGTTCCCCAGTGAAGTTTAAACACAGAGTGTCCATTGATTTCAGGTACAAAAACTATACAGGGTTGGAGCCTTAATGCTTTGCAGATTGTATTTAATTTGTCCAAATAGATGGTCTGTGTGATATTCTCTTTCTTGTTCACAAAGACTTGAGGGGTCTTGCCTGTATGCAGAAACTGTCCAAAATACCTCTCCCAGACAAGTTGCAGATATAGACTCCCTTTTTCCTAAATATCCTTTACTGTGTTACAGGCAAAAACTCCTATATGGCAAGTCCTATACTGCCAAAAATAGAAAGAAAAAAACCCCAAACAACAGTTGTTTTCATTTGTAAACCCATTCTGATGTCCATAAAAGTTTTTGTCATGTTGGCAATCTTACACCCTTTCACAGTGCATTAATTCTTCACCTAACAGGTGAAGATGGTGGCAGGTTTAGATGGATCTTCCATTACAGGAAATTAATACCACACCTTCCAATCAGTGTGTTCCAATGAAGACCAGAAAAAGCAGATTTCTCTACAGATTCTGCAGCAGAGTTTTGTTGAGTGAGTAGAGACCACCCTGTTCTGTGTATCTGCACACAATCTGTCTTACCCTGGCTTCTCTATTGTGTAGAAAAATCTATTTTGTGGCTCTCAGTGACTAACCCTCCTCATCCCTGTCCCATTCTGAAGTCTTCCCTGTGATTCTGGCTTTCCTCCAGCATTGATTCCTGCCAGTCGGAATACAGGACACTCCCATACATGTTCCTATAATCTTCCTCCCAGCATGGTCTCACCAACAAACATCGGTACATAGATGTATTGGCTACTAATCTCTCAGCCTGAGAGTATTGGATGCACTCTTATCTCTCCTAATAGCAACTTTTGTTCACTGCCAAAATAGAAGAAAATGCTATTAACATCTGTGTGTCAGAAGAGAGATCGTCTTTATCAGTGTTGTTACTTTTGTCTCTCTACGAAACTTGAGAGCAAAATTTAGTACTTCTTCATCACCTCATTTCTTCCCTCAGCAAAGATTAATTACCAAATAGTTTTGTATGCTTTTAATATTATGGTTCTGTTCTTTACAGTGCAAATATATATGGCCTACATAGTGGGAAACTAGTGAATATAATAACAGAAGAATTATAATGAATTCTTGTGTAAATTTTGTTAGATTTTCTATGACCTTATGACATTTTAAAGAAATCACACCTACAAAAAATTCAATGGTTTAACTGATTTGCCTTTTCATAGACAAAAGGCAGAGCATCGCACAATTTTTTTCTCCATAACACTGTATCTCATGCTGTGCAGCTAAATATTAACATGACCAACCATGAACCTGCTCCTTGTAGAAATCCTGAAATTTCTCTAGCCTAAAAAAACCCCTTATATATCTCCTATTTACCTTCATTGCAGTGAAAATGTTATTTTTATAAAGAAAGTTGAGTAACAATTGTCTTTTTCAGAAATACTTCACAATGCTAGACAGTAAAACCATGAGCTTGAAGACAGAGGGGCTTCACCACTCTTTAGTCAAAGTAATTAAAGGCTTCAACTCGTTGCTACAGCAGTGGCTCACAGCACCCACAAGCCAGGATCTCTCACCTTGCTACCAAGTGCAGCAGATAGATGCATCTCCAGTACCACATTTATTTGGAGGTGTAAAATTTAATGTGACTTGTGGGTCTGATTTTCTGAGTCTGTGGAGTTTTCAGCCTGTAGTAGCTGATTTCTTCTTCCCTTGAGACAATTCATTCCTCTCAAGGACAGTGAATGTAAGTAAGTCTTTTATCTCTTCACAACACAGGTAGGTTTCTCATACAACCCTCTCACAGGTGTTGTTTCTATTATTTAACCAATGAAGAGAAGTGTTGTCTTTACTGACGAATTATATGGTTCCCTAGTGCAGCATGTTATAAAAAGGCTGTGCAAAACTGTAAATAAAGCCTTTCTGATCTTTCTTCTACCTGGAGTCAAGCTCTTCATTTTGTGTCCAACAGCAACAGTGACTCTTAAAGAAACCTACAATGGTTTTACTACTGAAATATTGTTTTAAAGTACTAGTACTTGCTAGTGAGAAGTACTTCCTTTTTGTTTATGGCCCTTTGTGAACTTTTACACAACAAAAGAAACAGACCATTCCCATTTACAACATAATATAAATTGCACACAGTTTTCTGACTTTTCTCTGGTAAATTCAGAACAGTGCAGCAATGCTATCACACATTCATAAATATAATTGCAGAGGTATAGTGCACTATAATATTAAATATTATGTTAAAATAATTTCCTTGTCAAATATAATAATACATTTATGGATGTAAATAAAACAATAATCTGTCTTTCCATCAAAGATATCTATTCTAACTGAAGAGGGTTCATATTTGTAATACTTCAATGTATCAAGAAATAAATAATACCAAGTTTAATGAAGGGGACAAAAAAGTTGTGTACTTAAAAATCAGGTTTATGTGATTATGCAGCAGTCTTTAGGTTATTACTATTTTTCTAATCTGAGGTGAGTTTAATTCTGCTTGAGTACCAACTTCTGATGTTACACAAGTGAATCTGCCAGTCCTACATTGGTGAGTTATTAACTGATTCCAAATCTAATCCACATTTTTTACCCAAAACTTTATACCATATGCATATGTTATAGTTTAGAAAGTGTTGGGATGGTGATACAAAAAGGGCCAATTTAAAATCAGGGCTTGGGTTCTGCTGTGCACATTTGTTTTAAGGAAAGAGGACTTGATTTTGGTGTTAAGCAATACTGCACTGCAAGCCCCACAGCTTAGAAAAGGCTCTGAGTCTGAGAGAAAAATGTCAAGATCCAGAGTCCCCTGTGTGGCTGACAGCCTGCAGCTACCTTGCCTTCTGCTTCTCACAAATGGCCTCTTCTTCTGCAGGAAAAAAGTTTTCAAAAAGGGGCCAGTGAAACTCCATGTATGAGGATCTGGTTCTGCAGAAATAGCTCCAGAGGGGACAGCCCAGAAGCTCTTCAGTGGAAGCCTTTAAGTATTCTGCTTTTCAGATATTCAGGGTCAGGGGTCAGAGTTATCCACTCAAAACTTATCTGTTATTTTGGAGACTCTGACATTGATCTTGTGACTGTTGTTGAAAACTGGAGCTCATTACTATCTAACTAGCTTGGAGCCTTTACCAGATGAGGTTTCCACACAGAGAAGGCTCCTGCAGGCACTGGACCTTGTTTTGAGCTATCCAATGCAGATCTTTTTTAAATTTATTGCAAATTTTGCAGCATCTCTTCCCTCAGGCGGTTTTGGTCTAAGCTTTTTCACCCTAGGTAGACATTCAAGAGATCAAGTCAATATGAAAAGAAACCACCCCTCTCATCTTCTCGCTGCTCAGAAACAGCTTCTGGCAGCCAACACTTGGATTAGTGCAGGATTTAATAGCATTTCTCAAAACAAGTGGTGGTTTTCACTGCTCTAAGTAAATCCTGTAAAGGGAAATCCTGCTTTGAAGCTTTCTGAAGTTCTACAAGTTACCTATATATCAAAAATATATTTTGTTTGGATTTTCAACAAACCCATTATAAGATGCCTGGCAGAAAGCTACTAAAGAAATGAAGTTGCTGTAGGACTGGTGCTTATATGGTTTGAAATCTGCCTACAGAGTCTTGGCCGCTTTTCAGGGTAAAGAGTGAGCAGCAAAGTATCCTAGGGAAGTAGTTTTATTTAAGATCTTCATCAATGACGTGCGGAAGGAAGGGATGCAGGAATGTGTCTCAGTTCACAGATGATGCAGGGAGTCAGACAACACACTCACACACAGAAATGAGCTCTAGAGAGATGATACACAGCTGAGCGAGTGCAGAAAAAGAGTGGCAGATGATCCTGTCCAGATATATATATAGTGAGTGCATCTAGGGAGAATAGTCTAAGCCATGCTTACACAGTGCTGAACTGAAAGCTGGCAGCTGGAGCTCAAGAAAGAGACCTGAGGGTCTCTGAACTCATCTGCTCAACATTCAACAGCAGCCAAAAATGCCAACAAAATTTTGGGTGTTCTCAGAAATGATGGTAAGAGCAAACCAGAAAATATAAAATCCCTGTGCATCCACATTTTGAACATTTTGTACAATCCTATTTACAATTTTTAAGAAGGACATAGAGAAATTCAAGATAATGCAGGGAAAAGAAACTAAGATGATTAAAGGGATGGAGCAGCTGCCTTTAAAGGGAATCAAAGAAGGCTGGGATTTTTAATGATCTTATTCCTCCCTCCAAGCTGAGTGGGATATGGTTAAGGTTTCTAAAATCATGGAGGCAGTATGTAAAGAAAATAGAGAACTGTTGTTCCCCAAGTCTTGTGGTGTCCTCTGGGCACCCAGTAAAACTTTTGGAGAGCAGTTTGAAACTTGCAAAAGAAAGTCCTATTTTGAATACTGCTACCTGCTCTCCCTTCCGAAATCTGCTGTCACAGGAGGTGCACCATACCAGCAAGTTAAAAAAGGAGAAAGCAGACAAATTCTACAGCATCAAATCCATAAAGGGACACCAAAATGGAGAAGTAGGAACATACTTGCTGGTATCTTTGGTGTGGTGGAGGGTAGTGGAGGACTATGAGGGGGATGGACAGCTGAGAGACAGGATCATGAGTTGTCTCCAAAGAACATTTCCTATTGCCACTGCTGGAGATGAAATGGATTATTAGTTTGACCCAAAAGGCAATTTTCTATGTTGTCATGAAAATAAGACCCTGTGCTCCTTTGCTAGAGCTTAAACCTGTCACTTCAGAGTTATTTCCACCCATTTAATTTTGATTGCATCTCAGTAGGCAGTCAATGGTGCAGAATTTGTCAACTGGAACAACTGTGTGGTAATTATCAATGGCAGGGATATTTTTTTGTAGTTTTGACCATGACATTTTTTTGCAGTAGAATTAAGGAAAATATGGGGTTTTGCAAAAATGAAAGGAGGTGAACTAATGTTTTTAAATAGCTATGGAACTTTTGTATAAATGAATAGGACTTAAAAATTATGCAAATTCAATTAAATAAGAAATGCATTGATTGAAGAGAATGAGTTAGGCAAGCACAAAAAGAATTATTTTTAATGAACATATTTTTAGGGCTTTTTTTTTTTTTTGCTATAGCCATTAAAATTTCTGGATCAGAGTCCAGTTTCTGGAGTTGAATATTGTTCCCAGGTTTTCTGATGGCATTAATGTTGTACTTTGCATGGAGTGCAAACAGTTTTTCTCAGGAATGAAGAGTTGCTCAAATAAAAGTATTAAGCTGGGCCTAAATAATTAAAGACAGACCAGAAGTCCTGGAGACTGTAAAACCCCCTCTGCCAACTCATCCCTTTCAGCAGAGATTCCCTCTCACTTTTAGGTTTCTATTAAGTATCAAACACTGCCTTCTCCTCACTCAACCTCTTCTGCAGCACCTTTTTGTCTTTCCTGTCCACCTTGTTCCAAATACCCCACACAGCAAAGTGCTCTTCACTTTTACTGATCTGTCATTCCTTCTCCCAGCTCACAGAAAAGACTGAAAATGCCAAAGAGCTCTCCACGCACCCACACCAGAGGGTGGTTTTGTGTTGGAGAAAATACTGAAAAAAAATGTTTATTTTGTATGTTGCTAACTGTTACAAGGGAGACTTAAATACTTATTTATATTCTTCAGTTATCACAACCTCTTGAGGCAACTATCAGTTGCAGTTTTGATACCACTTTAATGTATCACAATGCCAAGAGAAGATAGGCAAATCACATCCCCTGGAAATGTGCTGTATTTGAGAAAAAGGTTGAAATAGTGGAGGGGTCTTTTTTTTGTCTTTTTTTTTTTTACCCCTGGAAAGTAGGAGAGCAAATAGCTAATCAGAGAGGGGAAAATCTCAGACTAATTAACTGGCATCTGAACTAATAGATGACAATTTTCTCTGCATATATTTTATATTCTGTATAGACCTACATATAACAGCAAAAGGAAAGACCAAAATCAGTTATTTTGAGTTATTGCTATTATTATTATTATAATTACTGCTTTGAAGTTTAATCTTCTGTTGCTCACAGCAGCTCTAAGTAGGTCTGTTGTAGCCACACACAGGAGAAAAAAAAACCAAAACACTTGCTGAAATTAAGGATGGGAATTTGTCGCTCTTTAAATGTGCTCAATAATCCACTGGATATTTCAAACACTGAAATTTAGTAGGTGTTTAGAGGGTATATTAGGTGAAAACTGGGATCAAATGAGATGGAGATTGGTGAGGAACAATCCCTCAAGGTATGAACTTCTTTGTTTTCTTGTTTGATGGGTTCTTATAATGCATTGCTGACATTGTTCCTGGACAGTCAAATCATAATGCTGATCATGCCTGATTCATCTCAGCTGCTTGACATTTCCTACTGCTAGCACAGAGGGATCACTACCCAGCATGTAATAAGGAATCAAAATTTGAAAGCCGGTACTCTCTAAAACCAGGGTAAAGACCTCTCCCCCCTCCCACAGCACTCCCTACATCCCGCAGTGAATTCCACTGGAGGAACTGCAGCTGTTGTGTGCCTGTTTTCAGTTTCAAGAGGAACTGACTAAGGGCTGCTGAGATGCACAGCTCAACTCCTCCGATCTGTTTTTAGTGTTTTTTTTATCTGCACTGGATGTTCCAGAAATATAACCATAAATCTTCCTCTGTCTCAATTCCAAATAAATCATGGCATTGCCATGAAATGTGAGAGAGAATACAGTTAAGCTGTTCAGGAGCAAATCCAGAGGCAGAATAGCAGCACCTCTAGTGCTGTAGAAGCCAAAATGTTTATCCCTCACATTCTTTGCTTACAAATACCCCTGGGATCAGCCCTGACAAATACCCATTTTGGTATCCCCCAGAGGAAATTCAAAAACCTCCAGTATTTAAATCACTTTTGAAAGCTCACTAACCTTCAGATTCTTGAGTGTGAGTGGCAGTATCCATCACACAGGCTGCATCCCTAAAACTATCATTGTAGAGACCTGAGTTAGCTTACTGAAATTGTTTGGAGAACATCTGCCCCTCACACATTTTATGAACTTTCTCCAGCTTTAATATCTGCATCAATATTGGCAGAGTGCCTTAGGAAGCTGCCAAGGGCATGTGCTTTTTTATCCTTGACAACACTACACAGGGGAGGTGGCTGGCTCTTGGGCTGCAATCTACTCATAGATCCAGTAGGTCATACGAGACATCAGCAAGTTTCTGACATCTCTCTGTTCCCTATCTAATTTTGATTCAGTCCAGAGTGGAAATCATAGATTGAATCCTAAGAAAAAAAACAGTAAAACTGTATTATTCTTACAATCAGATGGATTTCCCCCCCCCCTTTTCTCTCTGTGTGAATCTTGAGCCCAAGTTTTCTAGGTCTGTCAATATATATCCATTTTACAGTCAACCTTGTGTTCTTTCCTTTGATTTCTCTTTGTCTTCTCTACTGCAACTGTCTTTTATCACTCTTGCTTTAACTTCAGATGACTGAAGAAATATACAGGCTTTTTCAAATAGCATAAGTTCTTTTGTGGTTTTTTTTTTTTTAAATGAGCCATGACATGATGTACCTCTTTTCAGCTGATCTACTTCTGTCATAAGATACTCTATGCATCTTGGAAAAAGAAAGGATACATCTAAAATAGCTTGTGTGGATATGGAGAGGGGAATAAATAGTTCTGTTAAAAGGACAATTAGCCAGGCCAGTTGTGGTTGCTGAGAGTGTTCAGAAGTAAATTCTATAATATAAATTGAACACACCCATACCCGTGAAATGGTTATGTCTCTTTTTTTCCAATTATTTTTGCTTTCAGCTGAAAAACTTGAAATATGGGAAGTTGAAATTTAGACTGAGGCAGAGGCAGCTTTGCCAATTCTTGTAAATGTTATTGCAAGTATCACAACTGCTAATGCTTTCTCTTCAACTCCCAAATACTAGCAGCAAGACATTGCTAAGGAATTTTCATTTCTGAGTACATTCTGAGTCCTTCTGATCTCAAGGAAAGGTTTGAAGCTGCTTCAGAAATGTAGCCTAAAGAATGAAATAGTAAGTAAATAAAAAATGCAAGGCTTAAAGTCTTGCAACTTTTAAATAAATGTGATGCTTTCCCAGTTGCATGAATTTTGAAGATGGGATTGGCAATACCGTGCATTAATCCAGTTGAAGAAAATAGACCTGGTAGTTGCACTACTTAGAACACAGGAAAACACTGTCCTAAGAATTACTTTAATCTTTTATGTTCAGGTGCTCTACTGATTCAAGACCCTTCTATGTTTGCAAGCTGAACAGGAGTCCAAAAGAAGTTATTTACCTTGCACAAATGAGCATGAAATGGCCCCTGTTCAATACCCCAGGAAAACTGCCAATCAACCACTGCTACACTCAGCTGCTTCTGGGCAGGAGTTCTCCCATCTGCAGTTTGAGAGGCATTAACCATTCAGCTGGGCTATATCCCAGATTCTTCCTTCAGGATGCCTTTGGCATCAGCTGTGAAATAAACTGCCATGCAGAGCACTGGTCCTCTTCTGAAGGACTTCTGACTGCTCCTCAGTGGAGGTGAAGTCTACTTTATTCCTGGACACAGAGCACTTGTAAGCCACAGCTTAGAGATAACACCTTACCCCCTGCTGTACAACTCTTCTCTTACAAGGGTCACCCTCCCAATTGCCGTGTTTCCCTTTAAAGCTATAGTAACTGTGGTGTGTTTCAACAGTACTAATGGAGACAGACACTCAGGTGAACACTGGTAGCAGAGGTTGTCTTCATTTGCTGTAGCAGACCTGCCCCATCTCATCCCTCCTCAAGAAATTTCTGCAGACATGGACATTTGAAACAGGCTCAGACCCCTGCTCCCCTCAAGCCACCAGCAGTGAAAGGGTGGGATGTGGGCCACACAGGTTAAATCCTGGAGAGCCTGTCAAACATCTATATAAAAATGGAGACAGAAGCAATTTCCCCAGACTGGGGCAACATATCAGAAGTGTTTATTGCACTTCTTGGTGCCTGAGAAGAATGCTTCAGATCAAAATTAATCTCAGAAATATTAAAATAGCTTAGTTGATTTTTGCACAAGAAAAAAAAAAAAACCAAATCAAATAAATAATCACTGTTAAGAGTAACATTATAATTGCCTCCATACTAATCTATATTGGGGGTGGAGTGCCCCTGGTTTAACTTTGTCGTGCAAATCATTTATTAGGTCTTTCATTACAAAAATGCTTTGTATACCAGGAAAGACATGTCAGGAAACAGTGGGGCCCTTTTAAAAACAAGGTTGTACAAAGATGTGATAAAACCCAAAAAACCCAAGTAATTTCAAGGGAAATCAAGAATTAAATATGTCTGACAGTAGAATTAATTATAAATAAAGTGAAATGCAAACCATGTAAATGAACCCAGATTTCCTAAACATATAACAAAAGGAGTTACATACAGAATTACAGTGTATTTATTCTGTGTGCACTTGGGAACGAAAAGTATACTGTAGCTGGAAAATAATAGAACTGTTGCTTGAATAATGCCTCTCCTCTATTATTCTTTATAAGGGGCTGTGTTTTTTTCAAGTCACCATTCAAGCCCGCACTTCTTTTAACACTTTATAGCTATGAAGCAACCTTTGAAACACTGATATTTCTAATTTATTGAACAGGTGCTAAGGTAAATATCTTGATATTGTAGTAGATTGTGTGGAGCACATTAAAGAACAGTTTGTTTGGGCCTTATCCCAAAGGAAATTAAAATTCTTAGAGATTCTGCACAATGTTAACCTTTTTTTTGCAGCCCTATAACAGTAGGGACTACAACTTAATGTGTCACTGATCACTGCTTTCAGAGGATCTCTACATCCTAGTAAGAGATGTTAAACTACTTTAAGGGATATAATATCACAATGCATTTTATTTAAATATAGGTCCACATATATAGGCATCATATGCAGAGAACAAAAAATTTCTAACTGATATGAAAAGTCAGATTTCATGAGATTGAATGTAGTTAGATACCTCAATTCATCCAAGTTGTTCTGAAATTGTTTCCAGAGCACAGTTCCTCATCCAGACAGAACCCAGGCTTCTCTCTTGACCCATGCAACAAAAAGCCATTCATCCAACCACAGAGCCAGAGGTTTGGTTGTTCTGACCCAAAAGAGAGAAGGGACAGCTGTGGGGTTTTTGACTTGAAGGAAATATGTGTCCAGCCTGTGGCACATGGCACTGAATGGCTGCCTGAGGAGAGCACTGCAATCCCTATGTTTTTATCACATTCAGTGGTCCTAACAGTGACCATGGTCAGTTTCTTTTTAAGCAAACTGCACTGAGCCACAGGCCAAAAGGTTTGATTGTCCCTCTTTAAAGAGTGAGTGATCTGTCTTTGGCAGTCTGCAATACGGGAAAAAGGCCTGTCAGGCACTTGCAGTTACTCTTCATGGCAGAGAATTTGTGTTTAGGGATTCAGATTTATAGGTTTTCCAAATGCATGTTGGAGCAGTTTGGAAGACTATCCTCCCCAGCTGCTCATCCTTTCTCTCTGCAGAGGTTATTCCTCCTGCAGCAGAGACAATCAAATGGCTGGCAGGTTGTGTGGTCTATTCATGACCTGGGGCACTGATTTCAGCTTACATTATTGACTGGCTGGGCTGTGAGCTTAAGGAGCAGAATGACTTGACTTATCATCCCTGCTGGACACAGTGGCAGCAGTTAAAACATTTATCAGTTCCCACAGGACATAGACAAATCCCACAGGTACTGAAGAGAAAACCCTAAATCCTACCCTGGCAGGATGCTGAGGGTTGTTACAATGCACTGTTTCCCACACTGAGTGTCTCAGCCTTTGGAAGGAGTTTGGAGAAAGAGGCTAGTGGCTTCCAGTGTCTCTGTGCTAGGATTGTCAGATAAACCCTTGTAATCAGGAGAGAGCCAGGCACACACACAGTAAGTGGGCCTGGGAGATGTTAGCCTGAGAAACTTTCCAGTTGGGAGTTAAAGAAGCTGAATTGCTGAAGTGGGCCACTTGGGAAAATGCCTTGAAGGGATTTGGAAAACTCAGTAATGTGCACTGCAAAGCCTAATCTTTAAACAGTGCAGTGACCTGTAGGAACCACATAGTGCACCCAGAAGAAAATCCCAGGAGGCACCAAGTCAATCAAAAATC
This sequence comes from Aegithalos caudatus, assembly GCA_013389925.1. Classification (NCBI taxonomy): domain Eukaryota; kingdom Metazoa; phylum Chordata; class Aves; order Passeriformes; family Aegithalidae; genus Aegithalos; species Aegithalos caudatus. The sequence goes on along the minus strand of WEIU01004736.1, from coordinate 38,427 downwards.
AGGAAGAAATTGCTGTGACAGATAGTTGGTTTCCCAGCATCACCATGGAGCCAAAGAACACCACAGACTGGAAAACACTGTTTGTGTATTCACTTGAGTGAAGAGGAATGCAGCTTCAGCACCTGTTCCACTTCTGCAGTGGAAGGGACTGAACAGTTGTGTCCTATGTGCCACCAGGTCTAGTTCACCTCAGAATCGTGCTGTTGTAAAAGGTGCAGTCCCTTCTCTTTAACCTGAGTAATGTGTACCTGAGAACGACTAATCTAAGAGACATTTTGCGTATTTAGTTGGTAAATAAGTCTGGATCTCCTTGGCACACCCAGAGTTTTGCAAATGCCAGATAGAACGAGGCATGGAGGGGCTGTTATGAATGCAAATCAGCAGAATTTAAGCACCTTGGGGGTAAGGAAGCAGTTACTCAGAATTTCTGAAATTTCTAATAGCAATTTAATTTTGAAAGTACACATCTTAATTTGCAAGTAGGATCTAGGTTCCTTGGTGGATTTTGTCTTTTTGATCTGGAGGTATTTAAAAATGTATCAGCGAATCAGTGGGAGTTTGGGGCTTTGATGTCTATGTGCCAGTTTCCATCTGTAAGCATCTGAATTCCTAAGTCTGGGCCACAAGAAGTTCTCTGAACCATGCTCAAGTGTGAGGTTTTTCCACAGGCCATGGAAATGACCGTGTTTGAGCAGAGAGATTTTTAGCATTGGAGAAGAAAAGGGGAGTTTAGTAACATCAAAGAGTCTCTTTGGGCTGAACATTCCTACACAGAAAATAAAATTGTAGAAGACACTGTTAATTGTTAATTAGAATTGTTAATTATATTCAACTCATTAAGCACAGGCATCATGCAGAGGAAAATAATTTAGGCTTGACAGGTTTTTGTATTCCCATTCTTACACTTACCCCACATTTAGAGTAACTCCCACTGATTTCTGTGGACATTAATAGAACAGGAATGGTTGGATTCAGTGACAGACTGCTCTTTGCCCATGCCAATCCACACCTCCTGCTTGCAAAGCTCTCATGTTGAGAGCTCCTGAAGCTGCTGCTGCTGCTAAAGCAGGGGGCAAAGAGTGCAGGGGGGGCAGCAGCAACTGGGGCAGCAGCAACTGCTCCAGGACTAGCCCTTCCCAGCAGAAGTATGTGTCACTGTCCCAGCTTTTCCTTTGGGGATGACAGCAGCAGACCAGCCCTGTTCCATCCCTTCCCTCCAGCCCAGAGGGTGCAGCAGATCAAGAAGGGCCCAGATGCAGGGAAACAGCAGGACTCTTGCATCCTGCAGGCCTGGAGGGCAGCTCTCTGAAATGCTGGCATGGGGATGAGTGGGGAGTGTGGCTTTTGAGTCTAGGGAAAAGTAGAGAGGGATCCTGAGAAAAGAGGCATGGAGAATACATGGGTGAGGAGGGGAGAAAAAAAGTAACAATGAGGTCTTCCTGGCCTGCCAGGCTTCCACAGCTCCCTGAAACCTTGCTTTTATCCACTCAGAGCTCTTCAGACCTCACTGACCCTGGATTACTGGTCCTTCTCTTTCTCCAGGAAGTGGAAATCTCCGCTGACTCCTTCCAGTCCCACTCACTCACCTCTAAGGTCACTAGTGATCTCTTTCCATTTACTCAAACCCATTCCTCCTCTCCCCACATCCTTTGCTCCATCTCCATCACCACCCCTACAATCCTCATGTAGAACCTACCCAGTCCCTCCCACAGAATTGTATTGGCAAAGATGATTATTCCAGTATATCAGTCTCAAAAAAATTCACTGCTACCCTTCTTTTTCACTGCAGTCTTACAGAGAAGACACCCATAATAATGACATCCTGTAACGTTTTTTAAAGACAAGTGTTTTTTCTGTATCCTGCCTTTGTGATAGTTTTCTACCTAATACCAGGTTTCAAAGTTAAAATGCAACATTTTACTCAGTTGTCAGCACAAATATGGTTAACCACATCCTTGTAATAGCTGGAAGTTCTTTGAAATTACTCATCCTATTTTGATGAAAATCCTGATTAACAAAGTGCCCAAGAAAACTTTAGAAATTAATATATTCCATTTTTTAATACCAGTCTTATTCTGGTAAAAGTTAACTTTCCTTGGATTAATTGTAGGTTTTGAGGCAGTGGAAGAGGTTTAGCATGTGTTCAGATGCCATCTGATACCCAAGTCAAGATACAGCATTGCATGTGTACGACACTGACACAGAACAAATAACAAAGGAATAAGTCAGTGGAAACTGAAATCAATAGAGAGAAAAATAGAAAAAATATAGAAATAAAGCAGAAAATAGAACTTTATTGCCGCTTTCCATTGTAATAGCCTTGCTAGAAATGCATAAATAGATTTCATTTAGAAACTCTTAAACCCCCTATTACAGATTAGAAAGAGCAACAATGTAAAGTTCATGGTATTTGTGGCTGGCCTTTATTGACAGGGAGTAAAAAGCCACAACTTCTAAATGAGCTTCTACTGCTGGTTTGACATCTCCATGAGAGCCTCATTCTAGAGATTCAAACACAATAAATATGTCACAGAAGCTTAAGCATCTCTTAACATAAAGTGATTATTCTACATTCTCATCTTATTGGTCTCCCAGCTATTCGCATTCAGGCTTTGAAGTGTCTGCTTTTATTTCAGCTCTACCATTCTTTTTTTACTCTTCTGAAGTTGCATAGAAGTTGCTCAGGAGATCAGCACCAGCATCTCTGTGACTGATGTGTAAATCAAAAACAAGTGGGAAAATTGTAACAGGCCTTGAGGGAGACAGAGCGCTGCTTTATGGTACTTGCTTGATGCTCAAATTATTTCTAGTCTTCAAGCTATTTCTAAGGCTATCAATTAGGAAGGAATTACTAACTGAAGTTACTAGCATTGGAGTAATTCAGACTGCTATTTCAGCTCTCATTTAAACTGGTAGTTACTGAAACTTGGTGACAAAACGGAGCTCTCCTCCTCTCAGTCCGTTTCTATCAAATTATCAGAGAACACCACTGGACTGAATTGACTGTCATGTCAAAGAGGTGTCTTGTAAAAATTAAAGAGCTTGATGTCTCCAGATGTCAGCTAAATACACCCTGAATGTATCCTCAGACATGCTGAGCTTGGTTTGAGTGGGTGAGCATAAGCAAAGACTCTATCTTAAGGAGTGCTGTACACCTTATTTATGCTCACCTACAAAGAGTTTTCCCAGATGCTGAGATTAATTTACTCTGTTTTGCTAACAAAGTAGCCGTGGCAAAAGTTTTGTTGGGGAAATAACTAAGTGAAAGGCAAAAATCAGCAACGATTCCACTAATGAACCATTATATAAAATCCATTCATTAAAAAGCAGGAAATGAAAGGGATTATCACTCTGCAACAATTTTACACATGGGAAAGGTAATACAGTGGATAGTGGATATTAGATTACTGACAATGCTCTAGTTCAGAGGGAAATCAACCCCAGAAAATTTTCCTCCTGAATATCCTGAAGATATGCCTACAGCAGAACATATATTGACTTGGGGCTTAATAAAAAAGGTTTTACCGGTGCCTTTTTTTCCACTAAAATACTGCCAAAAAAATAAGGGCTGACAGTTTTCCCACCCAGCCGTTAATGTGAGAAAATATCAAATGTTCTGTGCATATTTCCAGAAGTAGAAGGGAAGGTCTAAGTGAGAGTCGAACCCAGCACTAAGCAACAATGAAGAAAATAATAAAATGTTTTTATTTGAATCATTTAATGAAATCAAGCTAGAGTCCCAGATTTACATATATATATGTGTATATATATATCTATGTATGCATATATATACACATATATGTAATACACACATATACAGTTATTTAAAATCAGGAAAATACATTATTAAATGAACAAAAAATGTGGAGGAAATGTAAAAATTGAAAATTCCTTGGTTCACAAGTGTCTGATATTTTTACATCCGAATTTTCTGTTTCCTTCTTCAGAAGAACGAACAAAACAAATGGAAACCTAACTCAGAACAGAAAAAAATATTATTTAAATTTGCCATAAGTTCAAAGTCTGATTGAAATTCAAACAAAAAAAATTTAGAAGTTTGATCTTGTTAAGAAGGGTTATTTCCATCCACAGAATCTCTCTGTCAGTTACACATTCACCTCATTAGTAGCCAAGCACCATGTACATAACTTATTAATTTAATGCAACCACACTGAGAAAAATTGAAAGCAGTTAAATGCATAAAATTGAAATGGAATATTTGTTTGATCATATTTTCCTGGTTTTGCAACATAGTTACCCATTACTGGAGGCCAACTTGACTTCCCTATGGTCGCAGGTTCACTGTTATTTCCATGCTTTCTGTCAGTAATTACAGCAAATCCCTATAAACTTTCAAATCATTCAGGAATACATTCAGGAGAAGTATTTGAAAGCAAAAATATGTCAACAGCACTGTTGTGCTGAGATTACTTTTCTAAACCAGCTTTGAAGTTGTTCCTGTCTGAAGCCCGGTGTCCAATTAAGTTAGATCATTAAAGAGCAAATTATCTTGACGTTTTACTGTAATAGCTTAACTTTGCTTTGGCCAAACATGAAACACTGAACTTCCAGGGTATGAACTTCCCCCACCAGTGTATGTTTTGGGAACACTGGGCTGAAGAGTGAAAGGAAGGGGAAAGAAACTGTTGAATCAGTACCACAGTAATAACCCCTTACTGAATGAATCAATGCTTTCTTAGATGCAAGGAGGGAAGAAAAAAATCTTGCCCTAATCTAATATTCTGACATTTGTAAACCTATAAATTATTAATGGCTTGAGCTGACTCTCTTTCTTATTCAGACAATAAGCTTACCAATCCTGTCTTCAGAATACTCATGCTTTGTGAACTCAGTTGTGCGAAACCCTAAGCCATATAAGAGAACACATTTAGTTTAACAGAAGCACACACTGCACATGTAATTTTACTAAAATTCTAGATCTATTTGCATGCTAAATCCTCATAGTTCAGAAAACATTAATGTGTCTTCTCCTGTGGGTCCAATCAGAAAGAGAGAGTCGAAGTTGATCCAATGACTAAGAAATTGTGCTTCAAAGAGTGTTTGAAGGAAGTAAGACCTTTCGCCAAATGGATACAAAGATACAAAATAAAGATGAGTATTTGTCCCGGTGACATCTCAAGTATTTGAGATTATCACAGTATGAATTGCTAGAGTCTCTCCTTCCTGCTCATCTTGTAGTGGCCACAAGATATTTGACCAGATGCATACCACCAAGGAAAAGAGGTAATCAGGTGTTCTTATGGGAGACAGAGTGCAACTTGCCCTTGCACACCATGCTTGTTTTTGTTGAGTTTTGTTTTTTTTTTTTAACTTTACAATCCACGGATTAGGAAATATTTTAGAAACTCTGATCATTGTCAGAAGAATTGATGTATCAGGAAGGCTGAGAGAGCAGAGAATGGTTTTTTTATCAGCATTGTTGGCAGTAGAAAGAAAACAATAAGATTAAAGACCAAAGGCTTGTGGTTTGTATTTATATATCTGAGACTTGGAGACTAAGTAGAGGCTGTTATCCATAAATTTATAAGACCACTCTTTCTATAGAACTAGATCATTCCTTTTTCCTATTGGGGTATTTGAGCTTTTGAAATTTTTGAAACATGCTCCATGTGGGTTTTTTGGTCGGGAGACATAAAAAAGAATCCCATTTAGTAGGATCCAAGTTAATTTTACAAATAATCAAATACTTTGTGAATTAATTTTAACTAATGAAAGGAAGAATATTTCCTACATATATATTGGTCAATATACAAGTATGAGGAAAGAGGATGTCTAAGGGATCAAAATTTTGCAAAAATTCTAGTTTCCCCTAGAAGCACGTGTTTTCACCAAAGCAGCCTGAAAGCTATAAGCAATATGTTCTGTATTTTTAGAACAGATTTTTCAATAGAAATACAGTATAACAGAAATAAAATAGAAGTAATAGTATATATTAGGAAACAACTGAAGGATAATATTTACATGTTTATAGACCAATACAGAAAATTCTAGTGTACAAGACAAAATGCAAAATGTCAACACTAAAAATACGGACATATATTTAGTACAAGTATTGAGCCCCCTAAAATCAAGGGTATTATATGAAATCCTGCTCTTACAATGGGCGAGTAGGGAAATCTTCATACAATGTGTTTCTTCAGAGAGGTAGAGAGCACAGCATTCTCAGACAAGAGGCAACAGGGTTTGTGCTTTCAGTGTGCTGCTCCGTGGGAAATGAAAAAACTGTGCTTTAAAAGTATGAAATGAATTAAAGGCCAAAGAATTATATCCCCTTAGCCAAACTGCCAAAAATATTTATTCATGCAAAAATCTCAAGAGCATAAAACAATTCTTACTACGTTAATGTTTATACTGGGAACTTTCCATTAGTAAATATATGACAGGGAATAACCATATCTATCCATCTGCTTAGTGGCTGCCTCAGAAGCTGCTACATGTCAATTATTAATCCTCCTGGGGATAGAAAACCATTTTTCTTCTGGAGGCCTACTTTTGTGTTTATTTTTTCTTTTTTCCCTGCTATTTAAAATAATTTTTTCCTACATATTTCTTACAAATATTGACTGAGGTATTTTCTTCTGAGCAATGTGTTCCCTTTTCACACAGCTTTACCATTTTATAATAGAATGATCAGGATGAATAAAACAAATCTTTTTCAACTTATTCAAGTTCTTTTGAGACTCACTTCAGTGCCTTTGTTGCAATGATTGCTGTTCCACCAATAGTTGTTGAGATATTTGAACAGCTATGCTGTTTCTATTTTTATTGATGAGGTAGTGATCTTTCTCATTTCTGGCATAGCAACAGACAGGAATGCAACAAAGCTATTTATAAAATAAAAATCAGAAGTGTCTAATTTAGATTAAAAAAAAAAAAAGACAAAGCAGTGATAGGTGATCATGGTTGCTGGTACTGTTACTGAAAAGCTAATCAAGCAAGTGATGTTTAACATCAAAGGGAAATTAACTTCAGGGAAGGGGGGTTATGTATTGATGCTAGCCATATTAGGAAATTGTTGATTTTAGCTGGAATCGAGAAAGGTCACTTACTTGTTATGTTGCCTCGTGATATTGCTTTTTACAGGATGGTTTCTGCCAAGATTGTCTTCATGACTAAAGCCACTGTCATTGCATGGGAGAGTAGGTACACAGCATCAAAGTAAATCTCTGCAATAAACACAGGTACTAATTAAACCTACTGATCAGAACTGTCTTGGAGAAAAAGCTAATTTAATTACGCCAATCACTGAATATGACTCATTATAAGCAACTAACTTTTGCGAACAAATGCAGAAACAGACTAAAGTATAAGCTTTAGAAAGTACAGTTACAAAACAATTTGCTTAAATTATTACAGAAGAAATTAGGAAATTGTCAATAATAAGGTTACAAATTTTCATTTCAGGTTAGCTGTTGAGTCTTTTTCATAGACTAGATAGAAAGCATGATGTGGGCAGCCTGTACAAAACCTTTGCCAATTCTGTTGTACTTGTGCATGACTCTTGGTGCAACACCACCATCTATATATATTACAAACATATTTCTTTCAGTAGAATGTGATATTTTTAATTCCATTACAGTGTGCTTTTCTCCTATCCAGATGCTAGATTTCTCTTGAAGAAAGTGAAAGCTAGGCATATGTCTTGGCTTATCACAAATCGCAATAATTTCAAAGTTATTTGAATATTAACCAATTCTTGGTTTTAGGGAAACTATAAATTTGAAGCAGCAGAAAATACCACTGTGCTGGTTTGAAAGTAAAACTAGTGAGAGACTCCAAGTCAGAAAATACAATTTAATAGGAGGAATAAAAGTGAAATAAAATAAATGAAAACTATACAACCTGACATCCTATTAGTTAGGGTGGTGGTGGCAGTCCAGATGAAGTGGTCTTGTTGAAGCAGCGATCCCGTGGAAAAGGTCTAGTAGCTCTGGTCCTCCAGGAGTCCAGCAGGCTGGTGCCCTCTGTGCTGTCCCAGATTATATCCAGGTGGGAATGCTTGGCTCCTCCCCCTGGGTGGAGCATCTCACAATGGGCTGATATCATTCTATGAGTCATACAATGGGTCCTTAATTGCCCATAAACAGATTTAACACCCAGAGAGAGTTATAACACCTGTGAGTCATGTGGCAAGGCATTGATGGCCCATTAACAGAAGATAGCCCAGAGGGAGGGGGCAAGGGAAACCACTGCCCCACCTGGTTTCAACAGCTCCTAAGGGTGGTGATAGAATACATACTTTGGGCACATCTTACATTGTAACCTAGGACAACCACACAATAGAACATGTTATGTAACAGTTGTGTTGTATCATATTTCCAGTGGTTTAAGTCTTTTCACAAAACTTATGCAACTGCTGGTCTACATTTCTTTCAGGTTCAAAACCCACAGAACCTTTGAATAAAATCCAGGTAGAACCGTGAGGTTTCACATGCTTCCATGTCAAAAACAAAGAAATAAAATGCAAGTGCATGGCAGTTTCAAAATGTAATCACAAATCAGGTCCTTTATTATCAATTTCCATTGAAAGATTGGCCAAGAGTTGAGAATCTTTTCAGACATAATCGACATGTTGAGTCTAAAATGAAAATCAAAGCCTTAGAGGTTTTGCCAAAGTTTGGACTGACAGCATGCACATTTCTTTGGTGGCTGCTCGGATCTGACAGCTTCCTGAATCAAAGGAACTGCCTTCCACCCTGCTCCCACTGCTCTCTCTGGAGGTAGGGAAAGTGCTATATTTCTGCTTTTGCTCTTGCTTTTCTGTTTAATTTTTCATTTCAGTGAGCAGGCCCAGTAAAATAGGCACCCAAATGCTGATTAAATTTTTTTCCCAAATTGTGAAGTTTTGGATCTATCTTTGTCCTTCCAAATGCTCTGATACATCAGGTAAGTGTTTTCTTAAAAGTAAATGCCCAGGAACACTTCGTGTTCTGAGTGCTTCTGCTGAAGAGAATTCCATTTTATCACTTGTAACTTGGAAGCTATTTTGCAGTTCTCAGTTTGAAAGGTTTACCAAGAAGAAAACCTGAAGGAATAACTGAGAAAGTTTTATGCAGCCCAGAGATGGTGGATAACTGTCTGAGAAACTTGGAATTTTTTCATACTGAAAAGCTTTTTTCAGTCTACAGTTTTTCAAATGTCTGTCTGTCCTTTCTACCTGGTGGAGAACTGCAGAATGGTGCTTTCATTATATAAAATTAAAAATAATATCTTAGTCTAAAGTAAATTGATTTTCTGGCTCTCTTTTGTTATATAAGTCTACAAGTTATTCAGAGAGGTATTTGATAAGCCTCTTTCGATGCTGTATGCCTCACATAACTAATCTTTGACCCTAGCTTGTTTCAATCCATTTCTAGAAATTAAATAAGCAGAACACTGTCCTGTCCTGCTAGGAGTAGAGCTTTTATTTGCCATTGCAAAGTCAAAATAACAAATTTGCAAAATAAAAACCACTGTGAGAAGCTGTATGTTGGATAACATGTTTTGTCTCCAGATAGTGAAACTAAGTTGTTTGTAAAATACTTAGGGGGAAGTGGTGTGGTGAAGAAAAGCAAGGGCTGTGGGTATGAAGTGGAATTTAAATCCCTGCTTACCATTAACGTCACAGGGGGAATGTTCTCATTGTTCATTCCCAGGTCCATCACTTACGACTTATCATGCAAGATAGGATATGAAATTGTCAAGTGCTAAACTCAAGACAGAATTAGCTGTTTCTTAATATATCTCTTGCTGTGGTGGCACTTGGATCCTATATTGTGCTTCAGAATAGATCAAAGTGGTTCAGCATGCAGCAAGGTAAAGCAGGTCAGGATGCTGCAGGATACAGACATACCCAGGCTTCTACTTTTGAAAAGTTAAGGTGTATAGTAAAATCTGACATAGTCACCAATTGAGGAAGCTTTTTTTTTTCTTTATTTTGTGGATTTGTAAGCTTATGGGATAAATTTTGAGCTGGTGTTTTGAGCCCTGAAAAACTACACATAATCTATATTGTTCTGAACACACATAGTTAAAATTTACAAACTTCATGTGAGTTAATGTCACTCCAGACAAAAGCATTTTTCTCCTCTGCTTTTTTCTATTATTGATGTCTTTAGACCAGCTTGACCTAGCTGTAGATAAATATTAGTTAATGACAGTAGATTAATTATTATCACTCACATGTAGGTGCAATTGAAGCATGCAATAACCAGAAGAAAAATATCCTTGCTCTGTGACTCCCACCTGAAATCCTGTTTCTTCTACTGTCAACTACAGTACCCTCTCCTTGATGCTCCTGAGCTGTTGCTGCTGCTGAGAGTGAGATATTCCCACAAATCGTTTCAGTTAGTCATTTCTCCAAAGTAATCACCATGTTGTCAGGCGCTGAAGCAGTCTAATTATTTATTGTGATAAACCAACAGTATTGCACTATGTAAGAAAGGCAGGAGAAAGGGCTGGCATTGAACCACCCCATCCTGTGGGAGCGAGGTTCCTGTTTCTATACCTTATCTATTGGAGAAGTGGCCAGGAACCTCAGAATAGAAATAGCCCAAACCTGTTCCTGCCTTCCAGCAGAAAGACCATTCAGCATGAATTTGTGTCTGTGGATCATGTATATATTATTTCATGTTTACTGTTTAATAAAGATCCTGCCCCAAGCAAATTCATGATGCAGCAAAAAGGGAATAATTTTTTTTTTAATCCCCTTTCTATTCTTCTAGAAAATATGAGGCCAGAAGTGTTCTTGCCTTCATAATGTTTGTTTTAAGTCAACTCTTCTCATAGTGACAGCTCTACAGTCCTGTTTCTGCTGCTGTGAATGCACATTTTTTTAATATGTGGAAAACTCTGGGGATTTACATGAGGAGGTACCTGACCTGACTTTCAATCCATTGCAAGTAACTATTGAACATTAAATCAAGAGGCTGAGACTCCCCCAAAATTCTCAGGCCTAGTAAGCTTTAACAGCTTAACATCTAAACATAAGTAACAACAAGCAAACTTCTGTAAGAGGAACAGTCTCGGGAGCCTTGCTTAGCTGATGTTTTCATGTTGTGACTGCATAAAGCAGTGAGGAGAATAAAAGATCAGAAACCAAGGCAGTACACTTTTACCAGGCTTGTCAAAAGCTCCTTCTCCAAATATCTTTCTTCTAAAAGCAAAGTCCTAGAGCTCAGTGTTTCTTTGCTTCTCTACAGCTGCCTTCAGCATGATGTGCCCTGTTGCACTGTGGCTTTTCCCTGCCAGAACATTTAAAAGGGGGCCATGGCCCCGAGGCCTTGATGTGCATGTGAATGGTGAGTCACATTTTTACAGCAAGTGTAGATATTTGGGCTCAACCACCACCTCTGGTTTTAACACAAGGGGTGCTTCACAAAAATTTCCAGCAGACAAAGTTCTCAGCAGAGAGCAATCAGCCAGCACTGAAACCTGGCCATAATACTGTGGCTTCCCAGTGCTAGCACCTCGGGATCAGCACTGCAGACCATGCTGAGCAGGGCTGGTCTGCCTCATTCCAGATGGAGTGGCCCACACAATTTCTTCCAGTAGCACGGGTTCATACTATGAAAAAATATTATGAGAGAACATCTGAAAAGCTGCTTTTCAGGGCAATTCTGTTGTCTTTCAGCAGGATATTTTAGTCTTTCAAAACCTTTCCCCTTAGAGTGCAGGGGAAGAAGTTCATGTACTGTTGTTTGAGGAGAAGGGCATTGGAGAGTGCAGAACCCCAAGAAACTCTCACTCCTGCTCACAGTGGTACTGTTTCCCCTTCTGCATCAGGACTATCAAGTTCATCATGGGAAAGGAAGATGTTCCACTGGTATGAGACAGAAGGGCAACAACTTTCTGTCCAACTGCAACTCTCCTTTAGATTCCCCAATGGCAGAGGACAAGACTAGGCTGAAGAGCCCTCCAGATCCATCTAGTGCAGGAATTAGATTGATTTTCCTTTGAGGGCAGAGTCTCAAACTGTGTTTGCAGATAGCCTCCAACGAATTACTCTTTATTAATTCTGTCTTGAAAAGTTTGAATGTCTCTGTAACAGTGTCACTGAAAACTGCCCTCTCCCATTTCACCCGTTTCTCTGACATGCTCATTAAACTCATGCCAAAGCACGAAAGCCTAACATATGATCTTCATGCAACACTGTGGAGAAAGAAGGGCACGTACTTATTGGACAGGGTCACTGCTTGAAATTCAGATAATGAAAGCTATTAAATTAAATGTACCTCTGACTTGGAAGGGAAGTCAGGAAAGGGAAACTTTATTAAATATAATTAGGCAGGAAAATAAAATACTCATTGTGGTACCTATACTGTTGATTTTCCCGACTAACCAAAAACCAAAGGATGCTAACAATTGAAGTAAATATAATAATGACTATACTGAGAACTGTCTCAGCTTCAAATATAAGGAGGAAAAAGTGATAGCAAATTCAAACTGACTTAAGGGCACAGCTCCAATGTCTTTTAAAATGTGTTACAGATGATGACAACAAGAGAGAAATCTAAATGAATCCTTTCACAGATCAATGCATTGAGCTGCAGGAATTCATGTTTATGGAGAGCAGCAAGGCTTATTTCTTATCTACTGGTGTTTATTCTCAGATTTCATAGCAGTATTACCTTCCTACAGCTAACAGAATAGTTGGGGACTAGTGTCAGTGTGATGGTGATGCCCTGCATTTTGGGGTGAGCTGAGCGCTGGACCCCTCTGGCTGCCTTCCTAGCTACAATAGCTCCTCCAAAAGCATGGCCTGACAGATGATGGGATGGTGGTTTTCCCTCAGATGATTCAGGTAGCTGTGTGCAGACTGCCATGGAAAGTGACATCAAAGTCTTCTCATGAGTTAGCAGAGAGATTGAGATAGCTATTATCTACTGGTCTTAGAGCTCTCAACCATAAAATTATAGCATCCCAGAGTTAAGTCAGAGAGCTAGAAAATGTAGCTGGGACTTTACAAGATGCAAAGGCAATCTCACAAAAAGTAATCACAACTCAAGCAGAACACTGCTATAAGCAACAATGCACTGCAGAACAGCTGGTGGTGGGTATTGCTCACAAACAAAGGCACACAATGGGAACGGTAAGGTTTCAATTTCCCAAGTTTATGCTCTCGCTGCAAAATCTTTGTGGGATCCCAAGAAATGGGATGAAAATATCTGGGTTTAGTCCTTGGACTCAGAGCCAGATTTGACAGGTAAGGAGGGGATAGTAGCAAACCCCTCATTAAAATGGAAGGGCAGAGCAATCTGCTGGATGAAGGGGTACAGATCACACAGACTCTGAAAGAGCTAGGGGAGTTTTTAGGTATCCATCAGCGGAAGAACAGGAAAGCCATCCTGGCATGGATTTTGCAAGCTTGGGATAGTGGCACTGCCCCAATCTACTTATTAATGAGTGGGGGGAAAAAATCTATTAAGCCATTATAGCCAGGGATATGCTCAATTACTAAAAATCATGAGTCCCAGTGGGCAGGATGTGGTGCACCTATGATATATGAATGGATGTATTTTAACAGCATTTGCAGAGTGTCACCCCTCAAAAAATCAACATAAAATAGAAAATGTATTGCATCGTGTGATTGAACAATCCCCTCACCCCGACCCCCAGAGCCGCCCCTGCCAGTCCTGAGGGACTGATTTGGATGGAAGGGGTTTCCCTGTCACCCCTGCAGAGGGCCGTCCAGTGATTGGTCCAAGAGAAACAGCCCCGCCCCTCCCTGAAGGGGATTGGACGTCTGACCTGCCCTTCTCCCCTGGGTCACTCCCCCTCCTCCCCGGGGAAAAACCAGGGGCCAGCCATGTGGGGGTCAGTCTGCCCTGCTTGTTACTGTGTTCGGGGGCTCGCCGAGAGCTGAGTAAAACCTATACCGAACCACGGCAGATCCGGTTTCTGTCTCCATTGATCGTCTAGATCCTCTCAGAAAGCCACTCCGGGATATCCCTATAAAAGCCAGTACTGCAAATTCCAGGTTCCTTCACTGCCTGGACTCCGGGACAGCACAAGCCCGGACCTGCCTTTTGTGATTTGGCCACGTGGCTAAGGGAAGCTATCTTGTGGGAAACTACCGCAGAGCTGCCTTCCCCATGCAGCACCACAAGGGACCCAAATCATGGATACAATAACCCGGGTTACGAATTAACAAAAATGGTATTAGTTTACTGTGGCAGATGGGGATGGCTGATGAGCTAATTACAGTATCTACTCTGGAGAGGACAACAGCAACAAAAAGTATCAAAAAGCAAGTTTTGAGAGGGGCATGTATTTCACTGAAACCTTTGATTACTCCTGTAGTCACATGTGCTAGGGGTAGGTGCCTTAGAAACACAGTAATTTCAGAACCAGATGTGAAGGTGGTGAGTGAAAATAAGCTGGCAAAACCAAGTTACCTCACAGGTGACAAACAAGTGTGGAAGGATCTTATGCAAGATGGTGTCGCACAGAAATAAATGGGATCACAACATGAGAAATGTTTTGTCATTGGCAAAAAACAGTGCCTACAAATAAAAAGTTCCTCCCCCTCTATCCCATGTGCCACTCCATAGTGAGGGACTACCTGGCAAATGCCAAGATGGGAGAAATGGACCAGGAAGAATGTTGTTTGGCAATGGATCAAGAAATATTAAAAAAAAACAAAAAAAA
>WEIU01004736.1:722-23772 GCA_013389925.1 Aegithalos caudatus | reverse complement strand
AAAAAAAAAAAAAAAAAAAAAAAAAAAAAAAAAAAAAAAAAAAAAAAAAAAAAAAAAAAACAAAAAAAAAAACAAAAAAAAACAAGCACCCTCTGACACCTGCAAAAATGCTTTGATTGAGCAGGTCTAATTATACACTTCTAGACGGGGAAATGCTTTCGAATTAGAAGTAACAATTCTAGATTATATAGTCTTGTGGGGATCATGGCAGACAACTGAAAAGGTGTTAAAACATCTGTATAATTTCAGTCCAAGGCATTACAGTGCTTCATTATACATTATACTCTGATGGATGAACAAATTAAAAGCTTGGGCACTGCAAGAAACTGAAAGAATCAGAGGCCAGAATAATGTGACTGTACATCTCCAGTACAAAATGCAGGATTGAAATTCTTCCATATGGGGCTTCTTCCAAAATATTAGCCACAGGGAAAATGGAACTGTTTGCCCTGATGGATTCCATGGTATGACTGTAACTGCTGTGTGCCAGGGAAACTTAGGGCATCGATCACTGAAGATATACCTCTGTCTTCAACATCATAATGCCTTTCCCAAGCTGGAAGGCATGCCCTGCTTCAACCTGACTCCTTTGACCTGTCTGCTGGATCAGCTGGCATGAATACATGGAATAACACAACCTAATAGTAGTACATGGCTAATTGAAAAATTTTGCTCACTGACGAGAAGGGTGGGACACAACTCAGGCCATTGTTTGGATGTTTATTCCTTTTTTCTACATGCTTTATTAAATGGTCTCTTGAGCAAGGCCTGGAATGTTGGGAGAAATGGGTAAAATATAGAAGACAGGCAAGAAAGATTGTAAGTCACTCCAGTGACCTTGCAGCTGGAAATAACTCTTGATAAGCCTGTGTGAACAGCAGGCCGGTTATCCTCCAGCATGAACCAAGTTTAACAGTGCCTGTGTCTCCACTTTTGTATTTCTGCCCAGGTGTTGCTTCAGGGATTCCCTAGTTAGCAATAATTAGTAATTTAAATAAATTTACATTTTGTGTTTTATCCATGAGTTTCTGCTTGTCCCAGATGTCTGCCCTGTGCCAATGCACGCAACCCTTATCTTTCACATTTTCAAGATGGCATGAAATGGTTTGCTGAGATTTCTCTGTGTCTACTCTCCATCATCTCTCAGTTCAATCAAATCAACCAAACAAACTAGTCATATCTTTCTAAAGTGGAGTAGAAAGAAAGTAATTAATGTTAAACCACTGTCTACAACATGAGATCTTCAACACCTTTAATTCTACTGGATTTATTTTTTATTTAAAATGTGCATTCTGACAAGTAAAAAACAATTTGTTAAGTCTCCTTTATAATGCATAAGATTTCTCAGCATTTTCTTTCCTGTCACATTCTAACTCCTTATAACATGAGAAAGTAGAAATATATTTGCAGATGCATCCTCAAAGCAGGCAGTATACAGTTCAAACAAGGGATTCAGAAGAGGCACTGAAGTATATGTGAAGACAGAGCAGGTGCTTCACTCTAAGTGCAACTCAGCATATGCCAACCATCACGATTGCTGTTCTGCCAGTGTGTGCTTTGCTAGAGCAAACACTGAAGTAATTTGCTGTTTGAATCCCTCTAAAGTCAATCTGAATTTCTCCCTTGACTTCATGAGTCTCAGGTTTTTACCTCCTATATGTGATGAAGTCACAGGATCATACAGCATGGAATGGATTTCACCTGCCATGATTTCACCTGCAATTCCAGAGGTTTCTCCTACAATAAAAAAGGCCTCCTGACAGTAAATTACAATATGGCATGAGGAAGAACGACAGAGCACTCAGTATATCCAGGTGTAAAGAATACTATTGGCTCAGAAAAATGAAGGGTCAAAAATCTTTATTCAAATATGAAATGTCATTCCATTAGTTACTCTTGAAATTTTACATTTGTTTAGCACATGCTTTTAATCTCATGGCTTTAATAAGCATAATGTTGTATTAGTGTTCCTGCAGGGGCATATGCATGTGCATGTAGTTGAAGCAATCTCACCAAATAAACACACAAAGCAGTTTTCCAATACAGCTTCATGACTTATTCATGAGTCATTCTGTTTGCAAATGAGACCACAAATAACACACACCAAAGGAACTTTCTTCTGAATCACTACTAGTGGTGCCTAATAACTTAGACACAAAGCTGCACATAAACATATGTTTTACATCATAGTTGCTTTTGTACCAAACTATTTCTAGGTGAGTCAGATAATGAGCAATAGCAAAATGCTTGTCCCAAGCTTTACATTTTTCTTCTGTGTTTACATTGCTTTACATCTTTGCTCCTGGAGATATATTAGCCATGGTTTTGCTCTAAGGATTGGTTTCTTTCTTCAGCGTCAGACTGTAACTGTGATGTTTTTAAGGGAAAGATATTCTTAAAGTTTTCATCCTTCTTCCAAATTCCCATCCAAATTATTTACAGAATAAAGTTTGACCATGCTTGGGCTTATTAAATTTCTAAAACATATATTTTTTACATTTATCTGTCAAATACAGAACTATAAACACAGTGGAAAGCAATGATAAAGGCTTGTTGTCAACTGCTTCTGTATAAACCAAGGCATTTCTATTATGGTGACAACTGAGAATTTCTTCTTACAATAACTTTTTAGAAAGTCATCTTTCTTCAAACATATGCCTATAACTTCAGTCTTTCAGGCAGCATTAGTGTTTCAACTGCATTAAAAGATAAGGTTCATAAGGAAAGTAAAGACTACATAAGGATTATGCTTAGAAAAACTAGTAATTTCTTATACATGCAGTGGTAAAACTCCTTCACTGTATAACTGACTTCTTACCTTCCAGTTCTAGGTTGCAAATAACAGTGAGTGTTGATGTTCCAACCCACCCCAGAAGGCAAGAGGAACACAAGTTCTTGTTAATAGATCCCTTGGGGCAGATTAGAGTGAAGTGACACTGAATGATCAGTGGTTATGAATACATGTATGTGTGTGGATCTATATTTTTATATCTAAATATATATATTTAGATAGATATAAAGTGGTCTTACTTTACAATCCAGTTGCAATGGAAAGCAGGTATGTAGCCATTTTGGTTATTATTACATTTAGTAATACAGCAATATAAAAGCATAAAAATAACACTTAAGAAAATGTATAAGGAATGGAAAGAAAGAGGAAGCAAGGATAAGAGTAGGTTTGTGACTTGAACACAAGAACAGCAACACAGAGAGAAGAATCTGGTGGGGATTCTTGGCCATCTTGTCATGGAGGCATGAAAGGACACGATCAAGAAAATTTCAGACACTAATTAATACTTTTTTTTCAGAGATAGAAGGCTTTCTTTTAGCCCACACTTTCCTTAAGTTCACCTCAGGACTAGGCACTGGTCCCCTAAGTGCCAAGAGAACATTTTTACACCTATGCTTTTGGGGCTGTTAGAGTAAATGGTCTTCCTATTATTTTTGTTATACTTGTTTACTTTGAGCAAATAATTGGAGATTCATTTAGTCAGAAGCTTGAACATAACTCTCTGGGCTACAGACTCAACCTTTTCCTAGCACATTTTTTTAAAATCTGACTCAGTGCATATTCAGTCACTAGTAGAAAGTTAACCATCTCCAGCAGATGTTTCTTGTTTCCTCTTAGTACAGCAGTTCCTGGTGATTGCAGAATTTTGCTCACTTCTAAGAAAACTGCTCCTTATTTTATATAAAACAAAATGAAGCTATAAACCAAGATTTTTCACCTCCTGAGTCCTATAACTATTGAGTCTTAGCAAAAACACAGTACCTGCATGAAGGCCTGGCCTCTGATACCTTTTGTGTGAATCTCAGCATAGCCCAAGAACATCTGTCTAATCTGACCACTACAAGTGAGATAGATCTAAGATGCTTGGACTAAATAACTCAAATATACAGTTTTGATCTATCTGGTTTTCAAAGCATACATCCAGTAACTGCTGTTGAAGGGAAACTGTCTGTTCTTGAAGACAGTATGGAATGACATCCTTAGCCCTCATCTCCCAAGAAATGTCGTGATCAGGGGACAAGCTGGAAAAAAGGACAATGATGAAAATATTGGTCTAAAGTCTATGGGAAAGAAATTTAGACCTTGTGGATAATACAGCAGAAACAGATGTGAACCATTATAAATACACAACTTGAATTTTTTACATCTCATACTTGTTATTAAATGAAAACTAATCTTTTAGGCCAAGGCATGGGAAAAAAAATCTCAGTTTGAATGATTTTAGCATAATTGGGTTATTGTTTTTCAACATTCTCAAGCATTTTTAGTTTACTTTCTGCTGTTCTTATTTTACTTGGCTCTGTGTGTTCCCTCTTTAGTTGAAAGGTCAGTGCGATTTATTATGATGATTTTTTATTCTTCCAACAAACTAAATCCATGCCTTATGTAAAATCTCTCATTCTAGGCTTATATACTGAGTTACTTGGGGTACAGAAGTCATTAACTTTGAAGCATTATGATGTGATAAAGTCATCCCAGAAAGGAATATTTATTCATGTTTAGTGACAGGAAAGGGAGGAGGCCTTCACAGCACCACATGAATTTACTTAGATTGAAGGAACTCACTTCACCTTTGCCTTTGTGAAATATAATTTCCTCTGTCAACATTGTGACTGCTTTGGTGCTACAGATCAACACTGGATAAGCTTTATCTTCCACAAGAGCCTCCAACAGTAACAACTCGGCAGAGTGAATCCAATTATACACAGAAATATAGTGTAGTTGTAATAGAACATAAAAAATCAGTTTCTTGACAGTCATTTCAGTATATGCCAAGTTAGAGATTAAATGTACATAAACTTTTTCTTTTGGTAAAGTCCAGGTTTTGTTGTCAGAAAGTGTAACTCAGCAGAGTTTCTTGTTACAGTTTATGGGTTGATTTTCTGCACAAATCCAGATGCATCTTTTAACAGAAATCTAATTAATTCAGCATGACAGAAACAAAGGGCAAATGATCATTTTTTCAGCAATTAAATCAACAGGAGAAAATATTCAGAATATAAATATTCAGAGTACAGATATTGTAAATGACATTTTAAATAACAGGCTTTTGGATTTTGATATCATCACAGGGCTCTTTTAGAAATAGAGAGCAGGTCAGTGCAGCACAGAACTGCCCTAGCAACACAGCTCATGGCTGATTCCTGTCAGCAGCTGAACACCTTTCTGTGCATAGATTGGAATTGCTAGTCAGGGAAGTGGAGACTAAACAAGAATGTGATTAAAAGAGACACAAAGTACAAGATTTATTTTCTCATTCTACTCTGTGTAAATGAGTAATAAAAAGTATATAGCAAAAATCAGTAACCTAAAGCAGGAAAATGGGAGAACAATTACCTATTTTCTTCTTAAGCCTTTTCTTCCTTGGTAAAGCATTTCAACCACAATCCCTGCAACATGACNATATACTTCTGCAAGAAAATACATGCATTCCAAATAAACAGCTGGTCCTCTGCAGTGGAGAGGCTCATCTTTTTGTGGGTTTGCATCAAATCTGCTTTTATCCTTATTATTGTTCAAATAACTATGATTTTTGTCAATGTACAACTGGTTCAAATATCAAATAGGAACTACAGTGGCTCGTGAGGGCATGTCTTTCACACCAATTAGACAGATGAAATTTCAGTCATTACTTGCAAGATGTATTGTTTTTCTATCAGTCAGAAACATCTCTTAGGTTCTTTTGAATTGAAAATTCTATTAAAATAGGTCAGTGAAAATAGGACATTTCAAAAACAATTTACAGTCATGGGTAAAAAATAATCAAAATACTAAACTCATGAGAGGAGTTATCCATTGAAGGCTATGCAAGAAAATTCACAGAAATTGGCATCAATCAGCCCATTCTCCCTTTCCCTCAACAATTAAAATACATTCGGAACTTTTCCTTCTTTCAGAGTGTATGAGGTAAGATGAGGTAAAGACCAAAACTCTCAATGGTGAAAAAATTCTTTTGTAACTCTGGGATTTACATCACCAAAGAAGGAATACAGGTGTGTCTGCTTAATGTTGTGTGAAGCTAACCATGACAATTGGCTCCAGCAACTTACAGGGCAAGAGGAAAAACACCTAGCCCTGAGTTTGAGTGTATGGTGACTGAAAGGTGCAAGACTCTTGTTCATGCATTCATAAGTCACTGGTGGTGAGGGGAAGGCTTGGCTCAATACATGGGCTGTATTTAAATTTATTCTGATGTACCTGTGTTAGCTTTAAGAGGTAAATGTAATTTTAATTTGAAAGATGCCTCACATAACTTGTAACTTGGTTCTTTCCTGTGTACTAAGTCAAAGAAGATCTTTTTAGAAACAGGAAATACATAGTAGATGGTGGCTCCATGAGCAGTTACATTATTATTGAATCATTTTATTAAGGGTCAGGAACATTAGCTCTTGCAAGAAGTAAGTATCGGTCACATCTAATTCATCACCTCAAAAACAATCAAGGAAATTATGTTAGCAATTAAAAATTAAAGCTGTCTACAGATAAAATTAAAAGGAAAAATTAATGAGTGGGGACTGGACCCTCAGGGGATTTTTTTCAATATTCACTCCCTGCAGTAAATATGGTCATCACCCAAGAATAAAGGCTTTGAAACACACTGTTTTCCAGGTCTATTATGTAGATAAGCTATCATTTGCTTCTGTTACACACCTCCAATTTTAATAACCCAGCTAGGTAGAAGGGCATCACAACCACTGACAGAGGACAATGCCTGTGAATAAGCACACACATTTACTATCTCTGGCATGGCCATTGATTTGCTAGCTGATCATGGGCACAGTAACCTTATCTTCTTCATATGGATTTTTTCTGCTGTCTTGTGAATAATAAAATAGTTGGGAGCTGCAAATGAAATATTACTCTATGCATTTTATTACCTACTATAGGCAGCAGGTCTGTCAAAAACTACAGGGCATTTAAATGCAAGAGAAGTTCTATTGTTTTGCTGGCTCCTCTAAATGAAAAAGGAATCACAGCAGTAGCTTCATATGTGCTTGGGATGTTCTCCCAAGCCTGCTCCAACAGATGTGCAGAACCACTTCTTCAGGTCCCTTATGTAGCCCTGGGTTCTGGATGCAGGGTATTACATTCTCAGTTGTCTGCCAAGCATGGACTGTTTCCTCTCACAGCTGATTCTTCAGGTGTGTACAAACCAAAAGCCATGTATTTTTAGCTCTCTGAGCTTTCACAAGACCACTGGGTACTGGTTTTGTAGCACAGGCTTTCCCATCACACACAACTCAGTTAAA
The DNA here is from genome assembly GCA_013389925.1 of Aegithalos caudatus. Taxonomy (NCBI): domain Eukaryota; kingdom Metazoa; phylum Chordata; class Aves; order Passeriformes; family Aegithalidae; genus Aegithalos; species Aegithalos caudatus. The sequence continues at coordinate 16,512 of WEIU01004736.1, read as the reverse complement.
GATCATAATTTTCTTTGCAGTGAAATTCAGTGAAATACCTGAGTCAGAGTCACCTCAAACCTCAAGCCAGCAAGATTCATTGCAGTGCTTGTATTTATCTGCTGAAATCCAGGAGCAGTTTAATATTAGGTCCAAATTTCTGTAGCTGCAATCCCACCATCTCTGCCCTCAGTCTAAGTTTTAAGTTTAGTTTATGGATAGCCAGTTTTAGGGACACATGAGTCAAGCATACTCACAGCTTGAGACCTCCAGAAATTCAGTTCCAGACAGGTTCTTCTATGCAAACAGCATCAAACAGTACTGAACAAGGGATATCTGTAGTGTGAGGCACAGGGAACATTGCCAGTCTCAGAGGGAGAGGATGTCAGCTGGAGATGTGGATGTGATGAGGTGAGACATGCAAATGTACTCAGTGATTTTAGGTCCATGTGGAAGAAGACTCTCATGTCTACCTGTATCTCTGGGGCTGCAGTCTCCATTGCAGCTGCTCTGGAAAGCATCTCTTCAGCAACCTAATTAGCTTTTCCCTGATGTATGATAAGGGAACAGTAGACAATTTTTGTCTTGCTTTTTTTTTCCCCAGGGCAGAAAGCTTTGCATCTTTCTGCCCCTTAATTTTGAAAATAAAGAAACAAACAAACCTGGGGAATAAGGCTGGTTTAATGCACTGACCTGGCAGGGGCAGCTTTCAGAAAGCAGCAGGTCGGACTGATGTGCAGCCAAGGAGCCACAGCAAGGAGTCACAGCCTAATCACTGCAAGTGTATATGGGGGCAGGAGGGAGTGCTCCTGCTCTAACCAAAACTGCTGTTCTGAAGGAATTTCCAATCTTCTGTGCGACAAGAACAGTTACTTTATTGGCTTTGATCATGAGATTATTAAAAAATACTATAAGACAGACGAAGCAATGATGCCGGTCTTAATGCTGCATTTCTAATGTTGTGAGGGGATCCCCTGCTTCCTCTTCCCATTCTTGAGGAGGGCAAAACATCCTGCCTTGGTGTACACTATAAAGCCCAAGTAGCTGGATGATGTGCCAAGTCCTCTTGGATTGCCAAAGCACCCAGAGCAGACAATCCCCAGCAGGCTGGGGTGCCAAGGTGCTGGGGCTCGGGGCTTGACAGAGCCTGCTGGGAGGCAGATGGCAAAGAGGACAGACGTAGTAGGTCTGGATATAGTTTTAGTTGTAGGAGGTATATCAAACACAGATATCTGGGAGTGGTGTGTTCCTGAATCCACTGTGAATAGCTCATGATTAAACTTTCCCAGCAATCTTACAGCCATGTTTTTTTCTGTAATTTATTCAGAGCCTGTAAAGAACTCAAGGCTTTATCAGAACTGCATAGTGCCCCTTCTCTCGATTGACACTGAAGTCAAAGCAATGTCTCTTCTGTCTGCAGTAAAAATGAGCTTTCATTTTTGAGTGGAAAAAAAAAAGAGAGAGAACTCTTATTCTCCTCATTCCAGGAGTATAGAAGGAGCAATATCTCCTGTTCATGATTTTGTTAGTTTTCTTTTAGGGCAGACTAAATGTTACCTCATGGGTGGTCAGGGGCAGTCAATAGCACCCAGAACACACAGGGAACAGAGCCCTGCTCTGGATTTCTGGTGTATCTTCCTATAAACCAGCTTTGCATCCTTAGAATATGAAATCCTTTTTTCTTTTATTGTCCAATCTTTGTTTTGCCAGAAAAATGGTAGGTAAACCATAAACATGTTCAGGTTTTGGAGTTATTGTTCAGTGAAATGTCAATCCATATAATTTCAAAACACTATGCGTAGGATTAAAAACAATAACATGAATTCTGATAGATTTCAAAGCTAACATACCACTATGAAAATGGGTAAGAAATTCTGAGGAGTTTAGCATCAAAATCTAGTTGATGGCCATAAACTGTAATATTTTCAAATATTAAATTAGAAAGGTACTTTTTCCACTTCTGGAGGATTTTTTTGATATCAAAGTACTCAGAGATATTTTAGATTCCCTTGAGTGTCTAAGAAACCTGCAAGGGGCTGGCAGGTATGGCACAGAACATATGGGAGACCTACGCCCTTGTGCAGTGGCAGCTGTATGCCAGGAATTTAAAGTGGCGTTGGTGCCTACTTGGGAAGCTATGTCCTTTTCTTTATATCCTGCATTTTTACATCAATTCATTTCCCATTAACTGTGAGTCAGAAGTGTTAGAAGGGAGAGTAATTAGCTGAGAGTTATTGTTTGTCCTTCAGAAGTAGGAGATAACTCAAGCTCAGGTACATTGTCTGTGGAAGTCTGACAGACACCTAATTTAATTCAGCCTTTGAAAAGTGACACCAAATGTTATCAACAAAGATGAAATGTTGCATGGTTGGCTATGCTGAGGGTGTGAAGTGTAGTTACTTGGGTGTACTGGGTGTGCATATTACACATAGGATGACCAAGGCAAACTACTACAGCTTTTTGAGAAGAGGAGGTGAATAGATTCAATTTCTCACTGGAATGGACTGCTTGTGGGCTACATCTCGAGGCTAATTTGCCACAGGGATATTTTGACAAGACGACTGTGACATTAGGCTGTAGCAACAGAATTGCTTTAATGATCTTGATGTAAAAGTTATTTAGGCAACTAAAATGTAATTGGGGTAACATAGTTAATAAAGTGTTTGCAAAGTAAACTAAGGGGGAGTATAGAACAACATGCATGAGGGGTTGATTCTTTGGTGTTACTTTCCTGGACTTCTGCTCTTTAGCAGCTATTCATTAGAAAGAATAGCCATGTGTTTAATACTTTTTGCTTGTTAGTGTTCCTTTGACTGTATCAAATATTAATTTTATGCCTCATTGTTTGGGGAGTTCTTCTAGTTGTACAAAGTCACAGTAATAGTTTTCAGGTAGGTGTCCGGATATGCAAAATTAATAGCTGCAATTTCCCCTGGTTCAATATTCTTATTATATTTCCCATTTAAAAGGAACTTCAATTTGGTAGAACAGAACACTAATTTAAAAACTGGTTAATGTTCAAATACAGGAGAGGGCTCTTCTAACTAATTTAAGCTTGCATTCTATTTATTTCACTGATATTTTCTAGTCATGATACAAGCACAGAGTCATAGAATTGTTTGAGTTGGAAGGAACCTGAAAGATCACATAGTTGTGACTTGCCACATCCTGACATGGGCAGGGATGCCACTCACTACATCAGGTTGCTCAAAGCCCCATCTAACCAGGCCTGGAACACTTCCAGGGATGGAGTATCTACAACTTCTCTGGACACTCTTCCAGTTCTCAGCACTCTCACAGTAAGGAATTTCTTCCCATTACCTAATTTAAACTATCCTCTTTCACTACAAAGCCATTCCCCTGGTCCTGTCACTATCTGCCCTTGTAAAATGCCCCTCTACGGCTCTCTTACAGGTCCCCTTTAGGTTTTGGAAGGCTTCTATAATCCTCTGCACTGCCTTCTCTTCTCCAGGGTGAACAAACCCAGCTTTCTCAGACTGTTTTCATAGAAGAGAAGCACCAGCTCTCTGACCATCTTCGTGGCCCTCCTCTGGACATGATCCAACAGGTCCAAGTTGTTCTTATGTTGGGGGCCCCAGAGCTGGATCAGTATTTCAGGTGGGGTCTCCTGAGAGAAGAGGGCAGGAATCACCTTTCTTGACTGTCTGGTCACACTTCTGATACAGCCCAGGACATCATTGGCTTTCTGGTCTGCAAGAGCCCATTGCCAGGTCATGTCAAGCTTCTCATCCACCAAGACCCCAATTCTTATTCCTCAGGGCTATTTTCGCTCTCTGACCTGCTTGGAATTTCCCTGAACCAAGTGCAGGACTTTACACCTGGCCTTCTTGAACTTCACAGGGTCCACATGGGGCCAGCTCAAGCGTGTCCAGGTCCCTCTGGGTGGCATGCCTTGCATCCAGTGTGTCAGCTGCACCACACAGCTGGGTGTTGTCAGCAGGCTGAGGGTGCACTTGATCCCACTGTCCGTGCCACCAACAAGGATGCTGAGCAGCACTGGTGCCAAGACCAAGCCCTGAGAAATGCCATTCCTCACCAGTCTCCACTTGGACATTGAGCTGTTGACCACAACTCTTTGAGTGTGACCATCCAGCCAATTCCTTATCCACAACTATCAAATCCAAGTGTCTCATATTATTTATATAACTATTAGATTGTTGAATAAGATTCTGACCTAGAGGCTGTGAAGGTCAGTAAAGTCTCTCACATTGCTTTAGAAGGTAGTAAAACATACTGTAATTTACTTAGCACCTAGCAGGCCTATTATATGTTATCTGATCTATTGGATATGACAGGATTTTGGCAGTGATGATGTAGGAATGTATCTGTTTTCCTTTCATTTATGAACTGATTCCATCAGATATCAGAGTTTAAAACTGACCACGTAAAATGAGTTTCAGCAACTGTTTTTCAAGGGTATAAAGACACTCCATAATAACCTTGAAGACCACTTGAATTAAGAAGATTTGAAGATAAATTTCTAGGTAGTGTCAGTTTGCTTGTGATAGACCTGCAGTAATGAAGTATAATGACTCTGTAACTATGGAAAATTTCTCTATGAGTCTTGACTTCTTCCAGGTTTCTCAATCCTTTTTCAAACAGTGCTACAGCAATCACCCACATTCTGAATCTGTAGATTTACTATATTTTTCATTTTTAAAGAGAACCAGTTTCCTTGCATTACTCTTCTGAACTGTTTATCAAAATCCAAGCCGAGCAAACCTTCCACTGTAGCAATTTCATTTATTCTTGCAAACTCATACTCTCCTGCTACAATTTTAAATGAAGTGTGAGGAGTGCTGGGGTTATCATGTCACTTTCAGTGAAACAGCTGCTACCAGAACAGGTTGTAGTTCTTTAAACCATTTTATCTGTAGCACTAATAACATTAGCTGCAGCCATACAGGTCACAAGTCAGCACCTTCCGTGATTTCTCTAAAGCCACTTGATGGTAATGATAGTCAGAACAAGTGAGTTACCAAACTGAGCTAGTATCTTCAAAGCCATCTCAATTCTACCAGCAATGGGGACACTTTTTTAAGCTTCATAAGTTACAATTCAATTTTCCAAGTACAAAATGGACTGACTTCCATTACTGAGAACAGAACTTGACAGTGTGTTCCACAAAATAGCTGACAACTTCCAGCCTAAGTGATAGAAGAATTAAGTTTTAGGGATGATCAGACCTTATATAAAAAGACTGAGACTTGGAGTTATAGATAATAAAATTTCTACTACAGAAAACTTTGAAAATAACTTCATTTAAAGCACTAACTGCATTCTCCATGACAGCCGCATGAAACACAGTCTAGGCACTAGGCAATAAGAAAAATTAATGACATGAGTAATATTGGTCACTACATACATACATACAAGCATTTTCAAAATAGTTCTTTCTTTTATATTATTGATTTTTGACATGTGTGTTTAACAGCCACCAGTTTTCAATACATGCCAGTATTTAGCATTTTTATTTCCCAAGAATTTAAAATATCTATGTAGGTATGGTTCCTCAGAGAAGGTTTTATGAGGAAATGGAATAAAATTGATGCTGAAGAATACTAACAAATTGTCTGTTGTCTCTGAAGGCTAACTCCTCTGAGTTCATTGTGCATATTTTCTTCAGTGCTCCTCTGGACCCTGACATTTCATGGAATATTAAGTGAGTTGCCACTTCTTTTATGGGCAAAAATTCAAGCAAGCATACTAGAGAAAATAAAATTGGGGGCAGGGGAAGGAGGCAGTGTTTGAACTAATATCAGCTAGCCAGTAATTTGTTTCCATATATTTCACCAGCCTTTCTTTGAAGGGACCTTCAGTGACACCATGGTAAGGCTCAGGTCTCTTTCTATTAAAATGTTTACCTGTAGCATGGATTATGTTCAGGTTGCTTTTGTGTTGTTTAACTCCAAACATGAGTGAGCAAGGCCAGCTTCCCAGGCTCTCTATAAACCAGTTAGGACCTAAACTTTAAAACTTCAAGCTTTTAATATTTTTAAACTGTTATTTTGTCTCATTGCTATTTGAAGAGAAGTCAATTAATCCTATCTTTTAAATAGTTAATGTGCAGTAATAGAACATATTCCAAAAGTTTCCAGAGTTCATTCACAGATAATGGCAGACAAAGCACAAGGAGAGAGAAATTAACCTATTAAGATGTAATACTGAGAGACTAAATTATCATTACAGAATACCATATTAAAATAACATATTGTTATCAAACATTCTGTCCAAGTTAAGTATCTCATAACTTGACTCCCTCTGAAACTGTATCCACTTTAATCACAGCAGAAGAGTAGTTATCTGCAGTTTGTCAGAGTGGAACATGTGGGAGAAAGGAAGCATGTGTAGGAGGTATTTCAGGATGCAGAAACTGCTGATGTACACCACTGCTATATTTTGCCCTAGACTATGTCTTACATGAAGGATTGTGAATACCATTTCTGGGTTCAGGGGCTGAAGGCTGCTGAGGGGCTTGGAGCACAAGCTCTATGAGGAACGGCTGAGGGAGCTGGGGGTGTTTAGCCTGGAGAAAAGGAGACTCAGAGGTGACCTTATCCCTCTCTACAGCCTCCTGAAAGGTGGCTGTAGCCAGGTGGGGGTTGGTCTCTTTCTCCAGGCAGCAACTGACATAATGAGAGGACACAGTCTGAAGCTGCACCAAGGGAAACGTAGGTTGGATATTAGGAAAAAGTTTTTTACAGAAAGGGTGATAAGGTGCTGGAATGATCTGCCTGGGGAGGTGGTGGAGTCACCATCCCTGGATGTGTTTATAAAAAGACTCAGTGCCATGGTCTAGTTGAGGTGTTAGGGCATGTGTTGGACTCGATGATCTTGAAGGTCTCTTCCAACCCAGTGATTCTGTGTGATTCTGCGTGTTTTCAACTCTCTATTGACCCAAAGGCCATCATACCTTCCTGCTCTATTTTCAGACTAAACAAGTCAGCCAGAGAGACAACTATAGTGAATGCTGAGAGTTTTCCTGTCATAGAATCCTGGAATGGTTTGAGTTGTAAGGAAGGGACCTTAAATACAGCTTAAATGCATATAGTAATTATTTATTACCAAACATGGACAAAAGACAACTGAGATTTCATGAGCTACTATGCTAAGCATTAGTGTGCTCACCACCTCCAAGAGGACTCCCAAGGGCTTTCTGCTGCTTGGATAGAAGTCACTGTCATAGATGGCCAGCTTCCACTTCTCCTGGAATCAAATCCATGACATTGCTGAGCTGCCATCTTCAACCACCTCTGCTGCGTCTCCTTCAGCATTTCGTACTTCTCCAATCTACTGTTTTGTTCTCTTAAAATCTTGAGCTACTTGTGATCACCTCTATACCAACCATACCTGTTTGAAATTTAACCTTTCCTATGGCTCTGAAGAGAGTTCCACAGCTTTCTTCTGTCTTAAAAATATCCTTAGATGTCCAAGCTGAGCTTACACAGCTGGCCTTCACTGAAGTGAAGGCCATGAGTCCTTAGATCATTAGGGTGTGTACTGTGAAGGATCTTGCTCAGAGTAGGTTACACCTTACAGCAAAGATACAATCAACCTTTAGCTTAACCTTTAGAAGTGCCAGAATTTCACCTGTGGAACAGAGAATTGCATCACCAGATATTTGTTCTCACTCCTAACCAAGGGACCTTAACAGCAATAAAAAGTCTTGACAATGAAAGACAAAACACTTAAATGTCTGCCTCTGAAAGAACAGAGTGTACATTTCTAATCTTGAACAGTGATACATTCTGAGAAATTTTGAATTCAAGTAATTTTTTTAATATCCAAATTCAATTTTAATATCCAATATCTTCACTTCAGGATGCTTTGTTCAGTTGCACATTTAAATAACCTCTGTTTCTTTCATATATTCTGGTGTAGCTAGTGAAAACTGCTTTCTGAAAAGATTAGAAAACAGTTTTTGTTATCTCTATGCTTCAGTGCACAGAACAAAAGAAAGAACATGCAAATTTGGGATGAGGGAAGGACCTAAAAGAAATTATGACATTAGTCTCTTCAGTGGTATTTAGTACTAATGCACCATTCATCAGTTCATAGGCTAGATCTGTTCCTGCACTTTTGAAATATGGAGTAGTTTACTGAATAGACTATGTATGAAGACATCTGGAAAACTGAGATCTTTCTGATTGTTTAGGAAAAATGCAGCCTCTGTTTCCATAGGTTCTTCTACAGAAAATTTAATCAGAAATGCAAGTCACTGCATTTCTTTGGAAAATATGTAGCATGTTTCCCTACATCTAAATGCAGAGTGAAAGCAACATGATGGTGATCTAGCACAGGTTAGGTCTACTGTGCAGGTAGAGCTAATACAAGCAGAAATTAATTTATTTGCAAGGTTCTTCTACCTGATACCTCACAGCCTGTTCCTCTGTGTTCCCTTCCTTGCCCACCTACGGCTCTGAAATTGTAAGTTATCCAAGCACACAAGACACTGCAAGATTCATTACTTTTACTACTATCTTTCAATTCTTGTGTTTATATGCAAGTAAATACTATCTACATTTTGTGACGGAATGTGAACCTGCAATATACTTGGCTGTAGAAGGGAGGAATAGGGGCTTTCATTGTTTTTGTTAACCTTTTTAAAAATTAAAGTCTCAGAACTTTTCTTATGACATAAAGTATGAAAGAGGAACAGCTTTTGCTGTACAGCACACAGTTCAAACATTTCATCAATAGGTCCTTCTCTTTCAGTCTTAGGTCATGAAACATTTCAATATGAATCTTTTATTTGCAAGTTTTTGTTAATCTACTTACTGCAAACCATGCAACAAGGACCAAGGTAGGGGGAAAGTTTTTTCCATTCTTTTCTAAACTGCGGAGAATGTTACTGGTTCTGTAAAAATCTGTTGGAGACAATGCATTGTTCTGTGCTCCCTAAACTAGATTACTTTTTTCACAAACCCATTCTCAAGGAAATACTCTCTTTGAGTGTTCAATAAAAACATGAAATTATTATTTTCTTCTTTCATTGTGAACTTTTTTACCTAACCTTCTTCCTGCCCAGAATCCTGCCTGCCCTACCCTATTATCCTGAAAACACAACACAGTGACACACATATCCCCTTCAAACAAAGATCTGAGGATGAACCTTGCCACATGTATTTGTCAGGAATATAAAAGCTCACAGCAAGTTCTCTCTAATTCTGTGTAACAGCAACAAAGCTACTTTCATTAGCCTTATCAAGAATTGGGTTATGTCTGTTGTCTTTTCCAGAGCTAAAAAAGGAAACACTCCCTAAGTGTTTTATCACAAATGATGACTTTCAACATCCCAAATAGACTAAGAAATAGCTGAGGTAAGAGCAAATGAAGCCCTGAAAAGAAATGCAGATAACTACCCCAGAGACTCACACATATTTGATAATACTTCAGATTTGATAATGTTTCTGTCTCCTGTCAAGTGCTTAAGTCTCTGTACTCTAAGGGGGAAAATGAGCATTTTACCTAATGGCTGTGATATGATTCTGAGTGTCGCTGAGCTAAGTAATATAAGATGCATGAGTTAATAAAGATATGTCATTGTGGTTTTGCACCCTCTGGGGAGTTTTCACAATTATTTTCAATAGAGAAGAGGTATGCACCTGCCAGAAACAACTATGTAGTTTCTTTCCATCCAGAAAACAAGGACAGAACTGTACAGGGAACTACAGAGCCCTCAATTCGTGAAGAGGTCATCTGGACTCTGTATGTAGTGGTGGATCCAAGGAGGTTGTTCAGAAACAAGAGAGTGGAACCTGTCCAGCAGAGTAACCAGAGAGCAGGCCTTGAGGGAGCTGGGTTCTTTTCATTTGAAGATAATGTAGATGAGAAAGTGGAGCAGTGTCCCTAGTTGCTTGGGGCAGTATTACACAGAAAACTGATGTAAACTCTCCTGAAAATGGATTCCAGGATAATCACATGCCAGAACAATTGACAGTGCCTCTAAGCTGCAATTTGAGAGGAGCAGATTGGATGTTAGGAGAATTTTTATTGCAGGACTAGAACAGGCTGTCAACACAGCTTTAAAAATCTGTCCCTAGAAATTGTCAGACAAGGCTGGAAGAAACCACACCTGACCTTGTCTAGACTGGGACCAGTCCTGATTCAAGTTGGAGGCTGGACTCAATGACTTGATGCCAGAAGTCCTTTCCAACATTTCTATGAGAAAAATGTATATATAAGAAATGAAATATATTCCTGGTATGCTCCCAAGTTCTGTAAATCGTATTTGGTATAATTCATGGTATCTTTCATAAGCCTTTGTAGAAATTCTGCTTCAGGCACAGGATGGTCTCCATTCCATTCAAGGTGAGGAAGCACGCCAAGATCTGAAGACTGGAATACTGTCAGCTTTTTCTCTAGGGATCCTGCTTTAAAAGACCATTCCATTTAAGTTGATACCCATCCCAGATGGTATTATATATTATAAGTAAACAGCTTGGCTTTTTAGTGGAGAAAAGAAGGGAGTTTTGAAAGGTTTCTGCTCTGTGAGTATGAGGCATGACCTCTAAGGAACATAGCTCAGTATAACTTGGTCTTTCCCTTTCTGATTGATGGCTTTTATACAGTGAGAGAAATCTACAGTCGTTAGCAAGACTGTCATCACTGCTTGCAAAGATCATTGCTCTGTTCACTGAACTATGCTTTTTTAATTCACCAAGGTTATTTTTATTATTAAGAAGAAATTGGCAAATAATGAGTTATCTGTAACATTACTCTTTCTAAGTGTTAAGAGGTTGTGTTTTAAATCAGGTTCCCTAAGCTGTTAGGTATTTTCTGTCTCACTGAAAGCCCCACCTTTAACAGTCAAAATCTAAGCAGAAAGCATCAAAGAACATGATTATGATTTATTTCCAGCATATCAAGACTTGACAAGTACTAAAAACTTACTAAAATAAGATGACTGTGGTAAGAACCACCTAACAATAGCATATGATCCATTTATAAGTAGAATCTTAAAAGCAGAGGAAAAAAGGAGAAAATTGCAAATGAAAATATTGGACAGATGGATGTATATGGACGTCTCATTTCAGACATTCTTAGTCATAACAAAACCATGAAATGAAGTGCTTGAGTAGAAAAGGGTTGTCAGAGAAGTCTCTCTCCATTTAGTGCAGCAAAATTACTTTTGAGGAGAAAAGCAATTTATTCATAGCACTACCAGCACTATGAAATAAAGTATGACTCTAAAATATATTTTCATAGTGACGTAGATAATTTCAGAAGGATACCCAAAAAGTAGAAGACCATGACAATTTCTGACAAGGAATTTTCTTCCTCTGCTCAGCTAGTAATGACATCTGTCCTTGTCATCTTCAGTTCACTCCTCCAGCTTGGTCACAGATTAAAAAACATGCCTTCTAACACTTCCTATCCCTAGTGACACACTCTGCCTGCTGACTGATTTTGTTGTTGTTTTCGGCACCCATCCACCTTATTTTATTTAGCAACTATCACTCTGTATGTAGCACACCACAGCTTCTCTTAAAAAGTCCTGGACCACCTCTTCTTTTCAAGCACCTTTGCTACTTTTTTCTACTTGCTGCCTCACTAGCTGTGGCTTTTTCTCACTCCAGATCTCATGATCTTTCCATCTGCCTTCCCCTCTGCTGAATCTGACCTGGCACATGCTCCGGCACCTCCTACAGCTCCTGGCCAAACTTCACAGCTGGTTGTCTTCTCCTAACCTCTTTCTCACTCTCAGTGCCTCTGACATCTCAGCTTCTCTGTCTACTCCTTATTTCTCCTTGCTGCTCTTTTAGTACATATTCCAAATGTTTCTTTTCCACCAACCGACAGGAATTTTTGTTACAAGCAGCCACTGGGCTTTGCATGTTCTTTTAAACAATGACTTTCATNAAATCTTTCTTTTTTTGTTTTTTTTTTTTTTTTTTTTTTTTTTTTTTTTTTTTTTTTTTTTTTTTTTTTTTGTCTTGTCATGTTTTGGAGTTGTTTTTAATTGGTTAATCTAGATTGGAAAAAATAGTCATGGTAACAATAGGGGTGATTTTGCAATATAATTTTGCCTCAACCACCAATTTTATCTCTTTTAATTTACCTTCTGCCTCAGAAAAATGCTCAGCTTGTAGCTTTCATCTTATTTTCATTGTTTGCTCTTTAATATTCTCTTCATCATGAGTAACATCTCTCANAAATCCTGCTGTAGGGTGTTATTTGCAGAGTTACATATGCTTCTGTCAACAGGCTGATGATTCTTGGAATGTGCCAGTTACCATAAACTACGTATCTGTCTAGCGTCCTTCAGTAAGTGATACAGGACTGTATGGTCCAGCTGGCAGACACCAGGCTGAATCCTGCATTCAGGCTAGTTCTGTTGGTAGCAGCTATATAGAAGGGATGGCAGGTGTGCTGCACCAGGGATAACTTTGATGGCAGTAACAAAAAGTCATTTTTTGGTCTGCAGCCATATGGACAGTCCTTTGTAAGAACTTTGTTTCTCCAGCTGAAGCAGAATGTTAAAGGAGTAGCCTCTGTAGGGGTGAACCAGGATATAGAAAAACTTTATATAGCTTCTTGAAGCCAGGATCAGATTTAAACTGGCCCAGAACCTGCTAAGGATAAAAGTAGTCACAAGGATGGTCCAGCTAATTTAGCACTTGTTCTTCATCCTGCCACTTCCATGGTAAATGGGATAGGGAGATAATTTTTTTTTTTTTCCCTAGAGAGAGAAGGGGTTATCTTGCCTGCAACACAGAATTTGCAGCTTCAGTTCAAGGCCACATGCACTTACTGTCCCAGTTGGTGTCTTCAGCCACTGATACAAAGCTCTTTCCATGGCAGACAGGAGAAGGCTCCCCAGGCTCCCACTGAAATAATAGTTCAATGAAGAGTAATAAAGACAAATATTATTCAATTTTCTTCTGAATTTTTCATGGTTTTTTTATGGTGTGCTTTCTGGTTAGTGGTTTCATGAGCAGACCTCAAAGATTTGTAATACGCTTTTCCAGTGTGGGTGGATCTATTTCCACATTGTTTTGAATGTTGCTTTTTAGTCACATGTTGTTCAGCTCTGCATGGAGTTTAAGCTCTGTGCAAATCCTTCAGTTATACCAGAACAACTTGTTTGTTTAAAGTGAAATCCCTGAGAATGCTGCAAGGCGGTAATCTCTCTGGAATGAGGGTATTTGTTTTGAATTTCTTGTAGTGCTGGGGAACACCCCCAGCTCTTGTTAGCAAACAGAAAATATGGAATGAACAGCCTGGGACTTTTATCTTTCAAATCCTAGCATCTCATGCTGAGTGTAAAGACACTTTGGACTCCAGATGAAGGGTACAGTTGAGAAACAAAGGTGAACAGAAGACAGAAGAGGAAAATGAACAGTACAAACTCCTTGTCATTCAATGTCAACTTTGTATTTCTACCAAGCAGACAGTACCCATGGGGTACCCAGGAGCTGTTTCCAGCACCTTGCACCTGGGCTGGTTCCAAACTAGCCTTGTTCTTGTGGGGCAGTTTGAGAGCACATTCGGGTAATGTGACAGGGAAATTGCAGTTTCAAAAGCCAGGAGTTGATGAGCACAGAGACCACATACACAAAATCTTAATTCATTGGTACTGAACCTCTTGAAATGAAAAGAGAAGGTACTGAGATAANGTACTAAAATATCTGCACACAGAAACTGAGCTTGCTGTTTGTTTTTAGGATGTTAAATCTTAAAGTATAAAAGGGATGGAAATCCATCTATTATAAAAATACCCCCTGTAGCAGCTCTTCTCCATCAATTCATTCCTTGTCATGTCACACTCATTTACATGCATACCCATGGAAATCCTAAGTGGGTAGCATGGACTACAAAGGGTTAGAGCAGGCTGGAACAAGGTGAGGGAGGAGTGATGCAAGGTACATCATACCAGAGCAACAGTAATGGTGATTGCCAGGATGTCTGTCAATAACCAGCTGCACCTTTCTCTTGATGGGCATCCAGAAATATCCTGGATGCTCCCTGGCACACATCTCCCAAGTTTCTCATGGTTAGCCTGTAACTATTTGGCTTTTCCTTTCCAATGTTTGCAAAGGTAAGAATGCATGAATAGAAAAAAAAATCAGCTTTATAACACTTTCTATAAGAATATTCCAAATAACTTTATCTTCCCTCACATTTTCTTGTCAGTCAAGCTGCTTTTCAGCTCTCCTAATGTCAGAGATTAAAAATTCCAAGGAGTATGTTTAATCCATATAATATCCTTGAATCTTACTGGCTTTTTCTGTGTGAATATATGTGTGTCTTTCATGTGTTTTTAGAAGAATTAAATATATTATTTTTCCAAGTAGTCAAAAGTATTGAAGCCTTAAGTATTCTTATTCTAAAGTCACAGAAGTAGAACAGCTGATCTATAAAGCAATGCCTGCCTTTTCCCTCTTGGCTCTCACTATTTGCTGTTACTGGCAGGTGTTCCAAATCAGTTTTGAAAAGAAGATAAGACATTACCTATTAAAAGATAATATTAAATATCCCTCACTTTAGTTTTCATAGTCTTTCAGGGAGAAGAAAAAAGGATAACTAGTTCCCTTGCTTGCAGCCAGACATGTTTTCCTAGGATTTCTGAGGAAGAGACAATACAGCCTTACTTTTTCACCTCTCTCAATAGACCTGAAAGTTTACAGTGGCATTGGCTCTAAAGAGAGAAGGTGAGAAAACAAATTGTTATACTTCAGCAGGTGTCTCATTTCTGGGTCTTCTCCTTGAGGAACTTAGCCTGTGTTGGCAAGAAGTTACGAGATCTTAATATTGGTACCTCAAAAATAACGTGTGCTATAAAAGATAGCTTAAATTAGATGGGATAAAATCGTCTAAGATCATATCAGTAGACCAATAGATCAATAAGGCAGATTGAATTTTATAAACAAGGAGACATTGCATTAGGGGTACTACATTAGGTGGACTGGATATCTCTGAGAGAGCTATTTCTGAGTAATTTGAGGGATATTCAACAGTTCTTATAAAGTTAACAAAAAGAAATCCTTCCCTCTGAGTTGCTAAGGTGATTCAACCATGACAAAGACTAATGAAATGCTGGAATATGCAAGGGGATGTGTTTTCAATAAGGAGAGCTTGTTAATGAAATTGCAGAAAGCTCCAATGAAACCTCATTGAAAATGCGGATATAAGTAATTTTAAAAAATAATTTGTTCTGGAAAAACTGCAGAGAAAAATAAGCATGGAGAGGCAGAAAATTCTAAGTCTTGTTTATTAGAAGATAGAATTGCCTTTTGGTGACCATTGTAGGGGAAATAAATGGAATATCATGCAGAATAATGCATCAGGACCTTTTAAGAAAATATATATATGACAGCAATACAGAGATTGTCTTAGGTCACCTGGGAGACACCTGGACCTTAAGATTCTCAATACACTTGATTTAAAAAAATTATTTTTCCATAGTCTCATAATTTTAAATCACCATGTGCTGAAATATAATGAAAAGTTGCTGGAGGAGGAAATGAGGATTTGGCCCAGGTTAAACAGAAGACAATCAAGACCTTGCATAATTAGACACATTATCATAATCTAGCATGGATCATAGCTAGGTTATTTTCTTACATTTTGTCTGAATTGCATAGGTTTATTTGGTAGACATGTTCATCAATCATACTCTTAAACAAAATAATGTCATTTTTTAATCAATGTACTATATCTGAACTTTTCTCTGCACTTAGTTTCCTTGCTTCAGTGATTTTAATGAATTTTTCTTATGAAGAAAAATTACAGAATGAAGCTGGCAGAAATAAGGTCAATAAATACTTTATACAAGCCATGATTGCCT
>WEIU01004732.1:41184-60803 GCA_013389925.1 Aegithalos caudatus | reverse complement strand
TGAGGGATTTGAGGTACATGGGATGGAATGATAAAATAGTTTTCGGGGAGTGTGGGAGTTTGATTTCCCAGTCACTTCCAGCTGGAATGCTGGATTTCTCTCATCCATTGTGACTTGCAGCACCAGAGGTCTTACAGTAGCTAAAAAATTTATTTTCTTTTCTCCTTCTGGCATTGTTTATAAGGATAAGATTTTGTGCATTTGAAAAATGTTGAATTCTGTGCACTGCCCTTTGGAAAGCCTTTGGGAAGCCTTTGGGAAGCCTTTGGGATTACTTAAAGCTTCTGTTCAGTGCTGTACTCACACAGGAGCAAGCTCTGCTTTCCACAGCAGTCCTGTGCAGCCTGCCTGTCAAACCCCATATAAACATCATGGATCAGGGCTGACAGAGCAAAGCTCCTGCTGTGAAATACTTCACAGTCCCCTGCCATGAGGTTATAGTCTCATTTTGGTCAACTTTTTTTCCCTTTACAGTCATTCCTTTTAAGTTTTCTTCTTCAGGGTCGAATAACTTTTCGGGGAGAGCTGGCCAAGACTGGAAGTGTTGACAGTTACAGTATTGTTGCTGCAACACAGACAGTAACACTTATTTACACTCTGGCACTTCATAAAGAAGTATCAGTATCATCTCTGCTCCAGGAAATTCATGAGGTTATGTGCTATAGTGGGCTAATGGGGATTTGGGCTCTTTATAGGCAGGAGGCCAGGGAAAAGCAGATGTGTGCATCTGACTAGATCCTTTCTCCAGCCACCCAGACGTTTTTCTGTGTTCTGTTCTTAATAGATATTTCTCTATCTCTTGGATTGATATCTTTCTTTTAATAAAGTCAAATAAAAGAATGGTGCAGGTTAGATGGGATTGATATCCTAGATATTAAAAAGGACTTTTAAAAAGGCCAGATGTGCCCATAATGGAACAATGGTAGGCAGTATCACGTAGACTGCTGTGCAGGGATGGGGTAAAGAAAGTTCTTTTAGGCAGGAGAAGACCTTACCAGAACAACATACTGGATAGATGTTGGAATGACCTGATGGACAAAAATATGGTATTCAAGACCTGCAGGTCAAGAGGGAAGCTACAAGTCTGGAAACTGTGATGCCCCCATGTTTGCTTCTTAATGATTCTCTGGGAATTTCTGTCGATACATGGGAAACAAGTATGGGAAGTAAAAGTTGTGAATATCTCACCAGAAGCAGGTACCTAAGTAACCCAGGAATAATGGAAGTTGCCTGAAAATGTCATGTAATGCCTAGAGTTTTGGCTTCCTAAGGGTAAGAATGACAACTTGCCAATTTCAGTATGCCTTATACTTTAACATCTATGGTATTTGTGCTTCATGTTTATAACTTGTCATTAGCACTGTAAAAGTTGTTGCAAGTAGAGCAATAATTCAGATGATGTGACTGTTCTTTAAAATTCCCTCACTGTATAGCTGACAGCCTAGAGAAAGTCATGACACACTGATTTATTCATACCTTTGTCTTCATTTTGCATTTAGTATTCTTGAACATCCACATATAAGAAGCATTTGAACGTAACTGAGCTGCAATGTCCACTCCAAAAGTTGTGATGTCCTTTGTTTCTGAATTGTCATTTTTATCTTGGCTTAGTCAGAATTTCCCATGTTTTTGGAAATATTAATTGCCATATTGTGCTAAATTGTAGTCTTAAATGACAAGAAAATGACCGAAGTTACCGTACATAATTTGAAATAGAAAGACAAAAAGTAACTTGCCTGTATTTGTAGCATTTTCTGGAAATTATAGTGTCTGTATGGCATCCTGAAATACATATTTCTGAAATTGCCTTTTCCTTAAATTGCCTCGAAATGATAGTCTTATATCAGTAGTGATTTTGTTAAAATAACAAAAACAAACAAACAAAACCCATCCCAGAATTTTGAAAACAAAGCTAAATGAATGCAAGGAAGATCAAATGCAAACAGATGAGAACTTGATAGCACTGTGTAATACCACAGCGTTTAACTTTCTGCATTGAGATTGTCACTGGGTAGTTCTTTGCAATAATTTCCCTCAGAGACTGACCATAGATTAAATTCAACAGTAATAAAATAGTTGTATTATAAACCATAGGTTAAATTCAACAATAATGAGAGTCATGTTATAATGCACATTTTTAAAAACAAGCCATAAGGTGTTTAATAGTTAAATACGCTTACTACAAACACACCTGGTAATAGTAAAATTTTACAATTCAATAATGACTAATGAAAGTGCAGTAAACCACTAGGGATTTAGTGTGTGTATATATATATTTAGTGTGTGTGTATATATTTCTTTTTCATGTGGTCTACTTGATGAAGCCTATTACAATGCATTTGCTGTGTCAGGGCCTGTTAAAATACTTAATGCTCTAACGTGCTTCCTCTCCTGCTCTTTTTGAGAAATGGTTTCTGAACAACAGAAAAATACAAACACACTTGGAAAGTGCCAGAATTGGAGTGAATAGCTGATCACAGAATCATAGAATGGGTCAGAGCCATCCCAGAGCATGTAGACAGGATTGTGTCTAGATGGTTCTGGAATATCTCCAGTGAGGGAAACTCCACAACCTCTCTATACAACCTGTTCCAGTGAACACTGACTTGCATATATTTATTTCATATGGTCTTTAAGATCCCTTCCAAACCATTCTATGATTCTATGAATATTCTGTTGTTTATATTAAGTTAACATTTAAAAATTTCATCAATATTTGTTTTCTAAAAGGAGTAAACATATGTGAATTCTGTGAACTGTTCACTGGTTTTTGAAAAGCAAACATTTAGGAGGAGCTGCATTTCAGTTTAAGCAGTAATAAGTTTCCATGGTTATTTTACCATTCCTTCTTATCTAATTCTTCCCTCTAAAAGGGAAGAAGTAGTGGAGAAACCCATGCTAATATTTCTCAGAGTTGTGGTTCAGTTCAGTGTAAACATAGCCTCTTATTTTGAGTTATGGGATATTATAACATTTACTTTCTAAGGACTAGAGTAATGTCTGAAGTGTCTGATATAGGTCAAAATGTGAGAGAAGAAATGTGGGTATTTCTCTTCCCTGACTTTGAAAGAACAGTGACTGATAAGAGGGAAGTCTCCTTTTCCAAGTTCACCTTTCTCTGCATATATTCAAGTTTGTGCATCACTGCCAAAAACATGGCCATTTGTAGAGGAAGGAGTGCCGGAGGTAAAGGGTAAGGCCATGGACATGAGCTTTTTCTTGTTCAGAGTAAGCAGCATCAAATCATTTGCATATAAAACCCATTGGGTGCCTTAGTCATTAAGATTAACAGAGAGTTAGCCAGCTATTCCAAATGATGGCTGTAGGTCACTTTATTCTTGTATAGAACAACTAAATAGAATCCAGAGTTTATTAGAAAACTCTTACATTTTAACCCTTTTTTCCCTCTTAATTATATAATTATATGATAAGTGATACCTCATTGAAAGCTTATTTTGCAATGGATTTTGTGATTTGAAGTGTTTTTACTGCAAAGAGTATATAAGAACTCTATAATATAAATTATTCTTGATCTTGCAGGGAAGAAGAATTTGAATAGCATGAGGGGTATGGAAATGGAAAACTTGCTTATGATGTTAGAATGTCTTTTTTCTTTTGATGAGATCAGCCTAGATTAAAAAAAAAAAAAAGAAAAAAAAAGTATTGCTGGCCTAGGCCTTTTTCATGAATTATGTGAGGAGGAGACAAATTGATCTACCAAAAAAAACCCACATTGTCTCAAGACATCGTTATGTGCACTTACAAGAAAAAAAAAAAAAAAAAAAAAATAAATCATTTCCCCACATTATTAAAAAGTTCTAACTGGAAACATAAATCCTGGTACCTTTTACCCTTTTAGGTTATCATTATCTTAAGAGGTAGGCTGATAATTCTTTATATCTGAAGTTACTCATGAGTGGAAGGATCTTGGCAGTGTGAGAAGTGAAAGTGTCCAATTTTTGCATTAGAACCAAAGATCTGAGAGGTCTGTCTATCTGAATATGTGCAGTATTAATGGATAGCATTGGGACAATGTAGTACAGAGTACAATGTCAGTGCAGTCAAGAAGCAGACCTTTATCTGTAAGAGGGATAAATTTGCATTTATGGATTAGAAGTTTGTGTATTTCACATATTTCACTTTAGCAAAATAAAGATTATATCGCAGGATAAAAAATGTAATAATAATAATTAACAGTCGAGCCTATTCTCTGAAAATCACAAAGCAGTCATTAACAATACCTCTTTTTCATTAAATATGTCATCTGAGCTCAACTACTGCATCTAAGTCTTAGCACTTCTGTGGAAGGATGGTGCTGCTTCTGAATCTTTTAAACATGCTTGAACTGCCAAAACATGACACTGGCTGGTGTGTTATAAATGCTGGTAGTGAGGTCACTTACTTTCCTTGCTGCTGACCACATCTGTTGTGGATGGTCAGAAGATGTGGTTGTTCTTGGGCATTTCTGTTTCAAAGGTATGGATGCCAGGCAGGCCTAAATCAAGACCTAAGTCTTGACCACATCTAAGTGAGAATTGGGATTTCAGGTATCAGTTACTCTCTGCTCTGGACCAGTTACAATCTCAGCTGTTACTGGGTTATTGCTTTCACCCACGAGTCACCACTCTTGAGCTGAAAATCAGCAGTTTCTGTGTCATCACTTCCAAAGTGTTGTGAATTACAGCCAGTTACATCTATTGACTGTAGTTAAGCACATACCTCAGCTTATTTTCTCATTGCTGGAAATGTACTCTAAGAGTAGGATGACTTTCAAGAAGAGATAACGAACAGACAGCATAAAAAATGGTGTGAATCTGAACTAAATGTTCATCGACTGTTTCATAATTACCTGCGAAAGCTGCACTCAACAGCATATACATATTTTCAATGCTGGGGACGTAGTAATATAGTATGGAGTAACTCTTCATATTCACTTAAAATGCCACAGAGCTTGGCATGGAACTGAAGTCTTAGGTTTAGCCTTACAAACACTGTTTGAACTTAAGTTGCAAGGTGTCCCAAATAACCAGATTTTTGTTATGTAAATAGTATTTCACTGTTCACCCCCGTAGCATCATACCACTGTGGAACCAAGAAAGTAGAATAAAACCAAGAGCCAGTTGTGCAAGATCAGAACTGGGGACAAAGGGATCAGAAGCAGAAATCAGTGATGGAGGACAGCAGCAGCCAGACCACTGGGTAAAAAGGGAACAGCATGAGGAGTAGGCTAGGACAGAAGTGAGGAGTAGTCCTGGAAGCTCTTCTGACTCATCCAAAAGCTGGGCCAAGTAATCAGTCTGGGACTAGGAATGCTGTGCTAAAGCAGACTGTTAGTCTCAATTTATCCTGAGCCTCTTGTAGCCACAATGCTGGGAATCTGGGCAAAATCCCAAAGCTCTGTGTGACCAGCTGTAGATCAGCCAGGTGACAGCTCGTCCCCAGACACTGTGGAAGTGGTCTGTTAATTTGCAAGGACAAAATATGAGGTAAGGGTCATATTATATAATATGCTATAACTGTGTAGTTGACAAGCCTTAGTCTGGGCCAGAACTAGATAAAACTATGTCAGCAAGGAATCAGTTAAATAAAATAATATTTTCTGTTAAAGTGGCCTTCCCTGAGAATTTGGTATTAAAAACAAACTCAGCGAAAGGAAAGTCCTGCTGTACTTAGGTTTGTTTTCCCTGTTCCTCTTTTTTTGCTTTATTTTTAACTGAAAGGAAAGATTTAACAACTAGTGGCAGCAGCTGAACTGCAGAAACTTCTTCCTTCACCATGAAAAGTTAAATGCACTGGTATAGGAAGGTTTCCAAGTGATCAAATCACTTGTCTAGAAGGTTGTCCATCTAGGTTGGTGTTATATTGACAGTTTTCCTCAGGTGAGAAGTTTGAAGGTGTGCCCTTCCTTAATAGATATACCAGTAAGAACAATAAAATTAGGCATATAAATATATATATTCCCCATCTGTCAGTTCCTTTGCCTTCTTAAGCCTGCAAGGTACAGAGCACAAGAACATACACATTGCTAAGCTTCAACAAAAGGTTGTTTGTAAACTGTCTTACAAAGAAGCCTTTCATTCATTAAAAAACCCCCAAATCTGGCAGTCTTACTGTAAGCATGTACTCATTTACATGCATTTATTTTATTTAAAGAGAAAGTGAGAAATTATCTTTGTCAGAAACATGAGAACAATTATTTTTTAAATGCATTTGTCAATAACTTCTATTTTGAACTTCCGGAAAATCCAGGGAGATAAAAAGAAAGTGAAAGAAAATGGTTCATTTTTGAAAGGATAATTGAGGGAGAAGTTGGGAAATAAGTGCTAATAGCAGGCCATCCAAAGGTCAGTGAGCTTGATGAATTGAATACTTTTGTATTGGATCAAACCATAGAACTTCTACGTAACCTAATAGGAGCCTTCCTCCATTTGTCCTTGTAAATGGGAGCTGTGTCTTTGGAGTCCTGCCAGAGTAGAACTGCTCATTCATTATGACCACTTAAAGCAAATGATCATGGCCCTATGGCACATAAAATAATGAGTGTAGCTCCCATTTCTCAGATATGAGGCATATATTATGCTTCACATATGGTACAATGTGTGCTGGCTTTTGGAAAAGGTACAAAAATTACTACAATGAGTAAAGCTCATAAGGAAACAATTCAGCAAATAGGAAATTTCGTAATTGGAACCATAATCAGTGACTAATGCAGAGCAATATGTATGCTAATAAAATAGGAGAGGATTAAAAGGCAAAAATTTAATCGAAACCCAGCATACATGCTCGTGTGAATAATTTCAGATATATTTTTAATCCTATTAGTTTCATTTTTTCCCTCCAGTGTTTAAGTAGAATCTTCAGTTTAAATTAAAACAGGCTTCCCTAAAAGCTCCACCTCATGTTATTCCTGATACACATTATGGAAGTGTTCTGCATGAAAGACCTGGCAGCAAATGGTGTGATAAACCAGCTGTTTTAATGAGAGGGTGTAAAAAGAGCACAGATAACAGGTAGATCTCATGCCCCTTCAGTTACTGGGGTTCCTGCAGCACTGGATGAAGCTGGATTTTCCCTCTGTGCTGTACAGGTGCTGTCCATGGAGAGGTTCCTCCTCCCTCACACCCTGTGCCCCCTTTTATCCTGTGCCCAGGCAGAGCTGTGTGTCTTCTGACAGGCTGGGAGCTTCTCTGGGATAACACCCACCAGGGCTGGCACAGGGCTGTCTCCTGTCCAAAGTCACTCCCTCCTTCACTATTTCCATGAGACTCCCAACACAGAGAGTATAATATCTGTGATAATACATCAAAATACTTTGCTGTGGTGTAATTCACTGTTCTTTTTTTATTGTGCATATTTTATCATTCCATCACTCATGATGCTGAAACAGCTGAAACGGCTGTAAAATTGCATTGCCATTTTCTTTTCAAGATATTTGAAGGTCACTTCTGTAATTGTCAGGGAATTGGTAATTATTTGGATTTGAATGAACACTTGAGTACTTGTATCTTGCAAAATATTTAGAACCTAGTAATTTTTGTATTAACCATTCTTTTGTATATTCTCGTAAGTTGTGAAGCCTGTGTTACATTAGATGGAGTTTATAGATATTTTTATTTCATGTATTCGTGTTTGGGTTTTTTCTGTGATGCAACTAGAAATAAAAATGCAAGGAAGGTATATGTAATGCTAGAAATCCCTGGGTTCTGGTACTTATTGATCCACAGGAGATGGTTGCATCTGATTAGAAGGGCAGCTGAATGGAGAAGGGAAGCTGTATGGAAACAGCTGTCTTTTTTCATTAAGATTTTCAAGATTAAAAAAAAATGCAAACCTTTATTCTCAGGGTGAAAGCACCACAGGTGAGCACAGTGACTGGGCAAGAGATCAGAGAGGAATTTGTTTTTCTCCCCATGCAAAAGTTACTGTTGTTGGGAGTTGGATATTGCTCTTCCATGTCATGCAAAGGTCAGTGCCATTAGCAGTGAGCAGCAGGGGAAGTTTCTTGCTTTCATCCTTAGACACTAAATACAGAGTTATTTTTTATATTTTTTTACTTCAGGTATAAAACCCCAGCATTTAATCTACTTTGCATTTGAAACAATTAAAGTAGTCCTCTTACAATAACCTCAATCATGTATTATCATTTGCTACAGGATACTGTCTCATTTGTGTGGCAATCTTACATACAAGAAAAGGGAATTCTTTTAAACCCTTGATTCAAAAATAGTCCCTTTCCCTTAACTCTCTTTCAGAATTCTAAACCTAAAGGCCCTTTCAGACATGAATATATTTTTTATGGTTTCAGTAGCAAGCTGGTCTTTATAGAATGATGTTAGTGTTTTGTGATGTTTAGAAAAAACCCCGGTCAGGCAGACCAATGTTATTACCTGAGAGGTTTTCTCTTGTCCAAGTACATCCAAGAGAGTTACTTCAGGATTGGACTCTCTTCTAAATTCTGTGGAAAGGACTGTAGGGCCAGAGTGTCTTTGTGAGCAAGACCACAAATCTTGTTCTGCAGTTAGACCTGAAGCATAGGGGGTTTGTTTTCTTGGACATCAATTATTAAAATTAGTATATTAAAAAAGTGTTGAATTTCTGTATAGTTGACCCTGAAAAAAGTTCTCATGCTAATGTGGGATCAGGAGTGTGCAAGGGCAGAGTCCAGAACATCTTTTTTTTCTACTTTTTCATTTTATTGCTACTGCTGATTATTTTCTTTATGATGTTGTAACAAAGGGTCAAGGAGATTCTCTGCTTATTTTTTAATAAAAATGAGGGTGTTTGGAATCACCAGTTAGAAACTACTGATGTAGCCAGCAGAAATACAAACATCAAAATATTTTAAAGTCTGAAACTTGTTAAATGATATGACATCCAAGTTAGAATTGTTTTTTAATACCAATCACAAATAAAATAGCAGCAAAAATATCTCCTTCCAAATTAAGTTTGTTAGAATAAAGTAATGAAAAGATAGTCCAAGATATTAAATGATTCAGATTACCTTTGGGAAAATATTTATGTGAAATTTAATAGGCAGTGATTAGCTTTCTCTTTGTTTTGTGAATCTTTCTGTATATTTAAGAGAAAACTGTAATCTTGATGGAGAATTCCATGAAATAGCCAAGGAAACCTTAAAGCAGATTAATCATTTTCTATTAAGATATTTGGCATTTTTAGAGTAACTGAATTTGAATTGAATTTCTGTAGGCTATTTCATGTCTCTGAAAATAGCTGTATATCTTATCAATAAGCAAGCTGTTTCTCCAGCCCTTATCATGTACACATCTTGTCAGCAGCATCAGTACATCATGCTCAGTTTGAATTTCACCTGGTGCCCTGGTGGTCAGTGAAGAGGAGCAATTGCTTCTGAAGTTCATGGAAGTTAAGCAGCTGAGATGCTGCTGTGCCAGATCAAAACCAGGGAGGGAATCAGCTGTGACTGAGGGGACAGGGATAAGGAGATTCAGTGCTTGGGGTGGCTGCCTGGCTCTCCTTTGCTCATTGGAGTGCAGAGACACCAGAATTCCTGCTCTGAATTTGGGCACGTGACTGAAGTTCTTTATTCAAGAGCCTGGTCACTCTGGGTTTCTGACATGACAGAGAGGTGCCTTGAGAAAGTAGCACACCCTCATTAAGAACATTATTAAATACTTCTTGATTACATGCATTTGTGTTGCTAGTACTGAAACTCATGCTATTTGTATAAATATTCTAGATGTGGTTTTTTTAAAGCTGTATTGTGTTTAATGGGAGTGTTTAGTTTTGTCTTTTTTTTTTTTCCCCTGCAGCTGTGATTCTGAAAACAGGTATCTTGGAAATCCACTTAGGGGAACATGCTACTGTGAGTACCTGTATTTTTAATGCTACATACAGAAATGTTGATTACATACTATATGATTATTTCATTTCCCTGGAAAAACAAAGTTCCTGGAGATTTTACAAAATGGAGCACATTGATATTTTGACTGAAAAATAAATGCCTCACTGGTCTTCTCTTACTTTATCCACAAGAACACAAAGCCTACTAAAAGCTGATTCCTTACATCTAGCTTAGAGGGACTGACCAAGCCACAGGGTGATTCTCTGTATCTCACATATGTGAATGAAAGGAACAGTAACTGTGTCAATGCTTTAAAGACAGAATTTGTGGTGGGGAAATGCAAATGGTATAAACGTCACCATTCCCTGGGACTTTGAGTGGTTTAGCCAGTCTGCCTCCCAGGGACATGAGACACAGCTGCTCTCCACAGTATCATAAAAGGAGCCTGTGTGTTGTCTCCATGTTCTTAATGTTGTAGAAAAGGTGCCTCTGGCAAATTTACTCTGAAGCATTGCAATTTTGATAGTCTTAGTGAAGGACCTGGAGGGATGAGAATGCTTATTACCCATGTGCATAAATCCCTTAGTGAGCTGTGCCAATTTTACTATTCCAATATCACGTTCAATAGTAATTTTAATCATCATAAAAACAGATGGGGTATTGGAGAACACTGTTTTAACTTTTGTGACTTTTGCACATACCTGCTTTGTGTCAGACAATTGGACCCATTTGTCTGTTGCTTCTAACATCCTCCCTACTTCAAACTTGAATTTATACATAAAGACAGATGTCTGAACATACTTATAACCTCTCTTCTGATTTTTGGCCTTATTTCTTAGCATTTCATTTTACAACATAAACAAAAGCTTTATTTTAGAGTCTCTTTAAGGCATCATTTGCCTAATAAAGGAATGTTTATTTTCTTTGCTAATCTGTCTTTTTTACCTTAAATGGTTTGCATCTGCAAGGTATGTTTTACAGAACAAAATAGTAAATTACATACTATATTACAGATGTTGACATATCTCTAGGCCTAAAACATTTATTCCTCTTGCCAGCTATTAAAGAACATTGCTAGGGGTTTTAATTTTTTTTTTTTTCTCTCAGACAGCCTAAGTTTAGATGTAAAAACTTTAAGCTGGGACATAAATTTTAAATGTTGTAGACTGAGTTGAAAATTCTCCCTAAAACTGTGTCTTAAAGATACTCTTGATGAATAAATTAAATTTCATTTGTTGGGTTTTTTGTGTAAGAAAAGCGTTTTACTGTAAAACATAAATATCAGTGTTTATTTAGAAGAATAATTTTTGTAATTATATAATAATTAAATGAATAATTTCTCTTGGTTTAGAGTGAGTACCTGAGAAGTTCATACTTTGAAGACTATTCTATATAGGCTATTTTGGATATGTGTGTCAACGTTTGTTTTGTCCTTTAAAAATAAATGTTATTAAATTTAAGAGATTGAAAAGAAATGACAGTAATGAGATTTGTAGACCTCAGGCACCTCCATGAAAAACCTTATTTTTTTGAGATCGTGTTTCAGGCTGGGTCTATAAATCATGTTGGAGACAAATTGTACTATATTCAAGATGCCCTTTCACCTTTAACTCACTACTGTTATTTGTCTTCTGTCAGATTTCAAAATATTTTAAAGATCTTGTTGTTTTGAAATGATAAATTTTCTTTTAATACTTCCAGCCATAAAGTATTGCATATAAACAATTCTCAGAAGTATTTTATTGTAGTAATGGGGAGACTGCATTATAATAGATAATAATGGAATTCTATACTTCTTGTATTTGGTGGATGATGCATCATAATGGGAGATAATCAGATAATTTGTGGATAACTGACTGACAAGATTTCAATGACAGTTTCTTATCAGTACAGTCCATTTCTTGCTAAATCGTATCTTAAAAATATAAATCAATATATACATCATGAAGAGATTCTCCAGTTTGTTATCTATATTCTAAAATGTGGTTTTACCATGTTTCAGTTTTGTACAAGACAGGCATTTGGATGATATTTTTTCTGTGCTTTATTTTACTCCTCATTAAGAAACTTTCTCTTTAGACTCTTAAAATATCACTTTACTTTTTGATAAAGTGTATTTTTTACAACACATGAATATTATTGCTCAAGAGGGGGAAAAATAAAGTGTATGTATTTATGAGCAGGATAAGATTGTGAGAAATAAAAATTCTAGGCACATCTGTTTCTATTAGTAAGAATCAAAATCAGTGAATGCAGATAATTTGCTGTATGGTTAGGATCTTCCTCAGGAAAACTTTTTGTCACATATTTGAGTTCAGCCATCTTCAAAATGACCAATTTCAAGCACTTAAAATTTGCCCTTTTTTTCACTTGTGTAAATACTGCCCTAAATTGGAATACTCTTCTAAGTAAGACTTCAGGATTTAATTCCAACTGTCTGGGTAACTTTTGTGTGATGACCTCGATTTCTCTTTAGCAGCAGGATGTGACTTGAGGAATGCTTCTTGCCTTAGAGGAACTTTCTGCAGCTTGGGGTACTGTGGATATTCACTGCCCTCTAAAAGCTCAGTTGTTTTCATCTCCTCCAGCTCTCTGCCCATCTTACCTAGTTCTTGCCTAGTCCTCTGCTCCATCTTGCCTGTGACTGCCATCCTCAAGCCTAGGAAAGGAGAAAACAGTCTGGTGTTGGTGCAGGCACTGCTATTGGCATCAATGGGCTGCTTAAGAGGGTAAATGAAAAGAGAGTTTGCCAATGGGAGAGCCCTGGTTGTTTTAGTCTCTTCATTATTTGCTTCCTTTCATGGTGATGTAGGAGAGTAAACAGAATTTTAATGCTGTACATGGATGGTGTTGTGATTGAAGAAGTGATCTGAACAGATAAAAACACAGGAAGATTATGGATGTGTCTGGCATGATTGAAAGGAATGAGATTTATAGAGGAGGTAACGCGCTGAAACATTGCAGGGACTTAATCTAAATACAGATACTATGCCAAAAGGATAAACAAGAGAGAGCAGCAAAGCCAAGCCATTAAATCCTAGAGATCAGAGGAACGGTGCTTTAAACATCAGCTTTCATTCTCATATGGCATTTCCAAATATGGCAGCACTGGACAAGAATAGTTTTTCTGCTTTAAATTGTGAAAACTTAATAGAATAAGAAATGTGTAATGGGGCATGCAGTAGTGTATTATCCAGATTGTGTGAAAATCATTGTACATGACTTTAAAAAATATTTTAATATCATTCTTTGTGACTGAATTGTGTTACTGAAAAAGCACAACTTTAAGAGCAAGAGAATGAGAACAAGCCTCATAGATACAGAAATTAGAAACGTACTGAATGTATAAGAATGTGTGAGCAGCTGCATGATGAGCTATCTATTCTAGCATCCTGTTGTCAGTAGTGGTTGAAATGAATGCCAGGGTAAAAGTATAGCAAATGGAGAGACATACAGTGGTAATTCTCTCTTTGCATCCAACAATTTGCAGCTTAGAACTTCATGAGAGGAAGGATTTCTTGAGCTAAAAGTGTTTGATGTGCCATTGCTTAGGAATATTAGAGGGGTGACGTTATGAAAGATTTCTTAAAATAAAACCAGTATTAATGTAAAAGAAAGCTTTGTGATTTTAGAAGCTACAGTTTTGTTTGCCCATGTAAATATCCTTGTTAGCTGAGGACAGGTCTGCTTCTGGATTGTCTCTGTATTTCTGGTAGGGAGGCTCTGTATCCCTAGGCCTTTCTGTTGGAAGCCAGTCTTGCTGTGAATGATCAGAAGCTGATTCAATCCATATAAATGAATCCTGAGTGGAGGCCAGAGATGGTTGTGCAGCTGACTTATGCATGTACACAAACCATAAATATAACATTTTGTCGTGATGCATTTGTATTGGCTGTTGTTTTTGCTCCGTGGTGTCTGGGCCAGCGTGATGGATGGCAGTGACACCTCGATAGCAAAGTGTGCATCCAAATGGCTGCATTAGTTCTTCACACATCAGCATTAGGAATACATTGCTGTCCGAGGCAGAGCTCCTGGGTGCAAGGGAACACGCAGGAAAACCAGATGGTTTCAGACAGATTGGGAGGAATCACTGGGACACATGCCACTTCTGTGATCTTCGCTTGGGTTGTATACAGACACAGAGCTTTAAATCATAAATGGAGAAGTGGTTAATCCAGTGTTCCAGAGAAAATGAAAGTTTAAATCTACAATTCATGATCTGTTGCAGTACAAGGTTTGAATTATAGGCTTGCTAACAATCACTTGTTTGGAGAAGATGTGATACTTTCCACAATAAACCTCTCTTAGATAGCCATATTTCTATGGTCGAAAACTTTCCAAAATGTCTGGCTTATGTACATAATTTTGAGTTCCAGTGCAACATATCAAACAAGAAGTACAACTGATGCAGAAGCATAAAAGCTTATAACAAATCAGTCCTGCGAGTGTAAATCACTTTGTTTGCCTGCATATAGTTAGAATTTTCATGAGCTGAGCACTCCAGATTTGCCCATTCGTCCACTAAGAAAATTCCTAGCTAAGACAATGAAGCTGAAAAAATGCACATGAATTTACATACCTTAGTTTTTTATTCCCTTTTATCCTTAAAAAAAATTATTTAGAAGCATTTTTGGATGATTTCTGGGTATCACCATTGACAGTGAAGAGAGGGAACAAATAACTCTTCCACTTGCTCCTGCAGACTGGTTGCTGTTTTAAAACAGGCAGCAGTAGTGAGTTACATCCCAGCCCACTTGGGAGTGGGAAACTTTCAGGCATTCCAGAAGATTTCCTCAGTAATGCACAGCCAGAATGTAGTCACAATTTAATAAAATTGCAATAAATGAACAATTTTAATTAATCTAATACTCATCTTTTGGCTGGACAGATGGTTTTATGGGCCTGTGACTGTCTGTGAACACAAAAATCAGGTGTAGCTTGCCTTTTGCATTTTATATATATATATATATATATATATATATGTATGTATATGCATTATAGATCCAGTGTAACACTGTAGAGTTTCCCATGCTGCAGATCAGGCCTGCTTTTAGAGATTAGAACCTGACCTTTGAGAAGGATTAGAGAGCCCAAAACTTAAGAGGTCACGAGGGATGGGTCATTTGCAAAGAGAGTTAAACTGGGGGGGGGGGGAACTGAATGACTTGCAGCTTTTTGTGGAATTAAAACCTATTTATTGATCATATGCCCCTGATCCAGATATTTGTTGGATTTATAGCCTTTAAAAAAGATGAGGCCTTAATATCTGTATATAAAAAGGTTGAAAGAATGTACAAATTTTATTTTAACGGTTTTCTAGGTGTTTCCTTCCAGAGCTCTTCTTGATTTTTCTCTTTCCTTAGTGTTTTATGAGGTGTCATTTGTGGATGGCTTCACATACAGCCACTCTCAGCTGTTCTTCTGGGATGAAACGTGCAAGGAAGGAAGGTGGTGGGCCCACCTGCAGGAGCCTCAGGGCTCAGGTGTACACATTCCACTGGCACCTCTGGGTTTTCTGCTCAGTCTTCTGGACATATGGGGAGGAAATAGAAAGCCAGAGAACACATCACAAAGTTTAGTTTATATATATAAAAAAACCTCAACTTTATTACTACTAGCTGGAAAACAGTAGTGATAGTGTTTTTGTTAGTTTGTTTCTTTTTTATTGTGTTTTTGCTTTTTAGTTCTTAATGGCTAAATTTTATTAGCTGCTCTTTTTCTACTTAAAGTTAAACCACAAGAAAAAATATGTGATCTATTAAACATTTTGCAATGAGTTTTTTGGGATTGACCTGAATAATTGGTTTATGGCTTGGCTCTACCGTTCTAAACTCTGAGCCATAAAATCATTATAGCTTATAAGACTATTGCTTTTTTCCTTGGTATAAATACAGACAGGATAGCAATAACCAATTCCCTCAGTATGTCAGCAGCTCACAAAGATGAAGAATGAAACTTTCATGTGCAAAATTGGTGAGAAACTATGAAATGTACATTCAGTAAAAACTCTCAAGATAATATCTGGTGTCTGTGCAGGGAGCTGGGGACAAAAAAGCAAATTTTGCTTCTGGCTGAAGAGCCTCGTAAGGATTCTACTCCACTTCTGAAGCTGTATTAGCCCCACTACTGCTGACACACCAGGATTTCAAAAAGGGAAAAGTAAAGAAAAGTACTAGTCCTTACCTATTCTCCATGCAATTTCTTACAGTATATTTGTATTTTAATTTAAAGCTTTTAAACCATATTGTTATGCAGTGTATGTGGAGCCTGAAAAAAATCCTCAAGCACTTATTTCTTTTATCTGCTTTATTTAAAATTTGTCTTACTTGCTAAAAATTAAAAAGTCTAATTAACTTTTTCATATCTGCTCTTTGGACTAAAGACTTTGTTAGTCTTGACTTTTTTTTTTTTTTCTTTTTATTTTCTCTTTTTTTTTTTTTTTTGTTTTTTAAGTAGTAGTAACTAGAAAGATGGTTTAATTATTAAACGTAGATAATTTAGAACTTTCAGCTCACTATTTTCTAAGAGCAAAAGGATACAATAATACACCCGTATTTGTATTGTCAAAATGCAGTTTAGGCTTATTAGACCTATTGACATGGTCTGATATTTCATCCTGCTTCTTTTCCTTACTACTGGAATCTAATTTTTTCTGTCTTTTCTAGGCTTATTCATAGTCAAAATTCTAATATATGCCAATTTTAACCAATGTTATAATTTAATAAAAGGAGAATTAAATCTGTTAAAAAGACATCTCTTTAAATACTAAAAACTTGCATGTTGATGCCTTCAGGAACTCAGAGCATGACCTCTTTTATCAATAAAATTGTAAAAAAGTAATTGTCAAGTAAAATGTGTACTGGAGGTACCATAAAACACTAGGTGGCAGACTTGCTATACTTAGAGAAAAATTAAACTCAAGAACATTCCAAGGAGAGTGTTTTAGAAGATAAATAGCAAGTAGCACTATAAGTAAAACTGTTAGCAGGGATTTTCCAGATATTTAAAAATTATGTTGAAACTTAAAGGGCAGAAACAATAAATTTTAGTTCTTGAGAACGTGTTTGCTTTAGCCGAGTTGGAGATGTATACCAGCAGCTACCAGCTTTGCTACTGATGTGAACAATTCATGTTTCCTTTTGGGACAACATTAATTTAAACTAAATACATATTGTAATTGTAAAACTGTCATGCTTGACTTAAAATAATGAGTTCCACCAATTATATCTAACACTGATTGACTTTGATACAGACTGAAAAAAATCTATATTATTTATAAATACAGTAACAGTAATGACTGACATTGTCTTTTGAATATATGGGCTTATACAAAAAATTTATATTTAAAATGAAATCTTCTTAGTGTTTAAAGAGTCTAGTGGAACAGATTATAGTTTAAATCAGACAATTCTAGGATGGTTTGAGAAAAGATTAGCCTCAGCAAACCTACCAACTCAGAATTTATAAAGAGCAACAGACAAACACACTCTTTGCCCTGAGCTAAAATAACTGCACAAACCAACTGTCGCCTTGCAGAGAATTAAAACAATAACCACACCAAGAATCCGAAGCTCCTAATAAAGTATTATGATCTCACCCCAGGCTCAGTGTTCTCATTTGCCAAATGATAGGTTGGCTTGCAGCTTTGTTGGGCAGGCTAAAGAAATGGATTTGCTGCCAATCAGTTTCAGCTTTTACTTTGAGTTGGAGAATTCTTCCATGTATGTATTTACTTCTCATTTTTGAATTTTTTTTTCATATTGTGGATTTTCTTTGCTTTAAAAGCCATACGTTATTTTTGGAATGAAGATTATTTGCTTTCTCTGGTAGCTTCTGCTTATATATAAGTGAATTTACCAGTTGGCATCATCTTACAGTTACTATTTAATACCTTTTGTTGAAGCAGACAAAGTCAATTTAGTATAAAATGTGAGTATTTATAGACCTTGAGGAAGCAAAAGTGGGTGAGACCTCATTCAGAAGACATCCTGTGCTTTATAGGGGACTTTAGCCCATGTATGAAGAAGAGTTTTAAATGAGAAGAAAACCAGTGCGAGTATCTACAAATACACAACATTTGATTTTGTTGGTATATTGAGCTTGGGTTCCTAGGGAGGGATACTTTCTGAATCCTTGTTCTGTGTATTCAAAGTGCTGTGTGTGTGTGATTCCTGAACATTTCCCAGGGGACATGAGCTGTCACTCCTCAGACACCTGGGAGGCCTTGGAGCTCCCTGAGACTGGAGCTGTAAGAAATAAATGCCATAGGAAAGGATCCCTCAGGAGCCCTTGGCTTTACCTACTGACAGTCAAGGGAAAACACCTGTGGTGCTTTTGCAGTTGCCTTGCTTCCCATGCTTACTTCCCAGGGAAAAGAGAATTCTTGATCAGTAGGACTTCAAGGGAAGATCTCTAGTGAAATCTTGGACCAGTTGAAAAAGGGAAAAAAACACACCCTGACTTCAAGGGGTGGCTTGTGATATGTGAGAGATTTTGTGTTGGTTTCTTTGGGAGTTCTTGGCCAAAACAGTGCATCATTCCATGTCTGCTGGGGTGTTTTTTCCTGCTGGCAAACATGAATCACTGGAGGATAGCTGAGCCTCCTCTGTTAGTGCAAATGTCCTGTAGTGAGAGTGCCACTGTTCAGGTGTGGGTCCTAATCCTGGCACAGGTCTGTAAAGTCCAGGGGGTAGTCAGGGATGTTTTCAGCTTTAGAATTAGTGCTGTGAAGCCCTTAGAGAGTATTTGAGGAACTCTTGCAGGATCATTTGAGTAAATTTGGGTTCATTTTTACCTCAAGAGGATGATAAAAATTATATAAATTTAAGGAAAATGCCAACTAGGTTAAACGTGGACATTGTCAAATTCAGCCTTCTGACTCAATAACTCAGCTCCATTTCAGCATATTTCAAAGTAGCCTGTGAGTCCTTGATATTAATTTATTGTCACTTTTTCTTAGCTTGAATTGTGAATATTGTTTTAAAATATGTTCCAGAAATATAACTCATTGACAGCAAAGTGTAATTTGAAAGTCACTTGATATAAAGGGCAATGCTGACATGAAATAGAAGAACAAACTGTGTGAGGTCAAAAAGCAGCAGTGTACACTACAAAATAGATACAATAGCAAACTAGACATTAAGGGAAAGTTGAAAAATGTATCTGTCAAAGAGTATGAAGATACACTGGTAAAGAAGTAATATATATGTATTTGATTTGTCTTTTTATGTTATGAGGAAATAAATGTGTTTTACTATGTTAGCCCCTTAAGGAAATGCCACGGCCATCAGAATAATTTTATAAAAATGACAAGCTATGCAAAATGTGGGAAGAAAAGTCTTAAAAGGGCAACAATATCACTTTTTTCATACGTACAGAAGCTGTACGTGTTTTTGAAAATGTGGCCAGACAGATTTTAAAGTGTTAGAGCCTTTCCTGATGCTGGGAATGGCTAATGAAAGAGAACATGGAGAGGTCATTGCTAGAATGAAGAACAGAATAAAGGGTGGAAAGAGAAAAATGGAAACATTCTAAGGAAGGCAGTGCATGACTCCATCGTGCAAATGTGTCACTTCATGTCTGTTGGCAAGGATTGCCTACCCAAGTCTCTGGTCTGTGAAGGTCAGTTGTAGATGATATGAACAATCCCTGCTTTTCAAATACCAAGAACAAACACACTGTCCGTATTTGCTACAGTTTGCTGTTCCTTTTTACATGCTAATTCAGTTCTCAGAGAATCTGTGTCAAAAAGTTTGTGCTTGCTATCTATCAATGAGTAATGGTATGTCTCCCTTGGTCT
>WEIU01004732.1:27344-38471 GCA_013389925.1 Aegithalos caudatus | reverse complement strand
GCTCATAATTCCCTAACCATTGCTTTCCATACTTTATGTTCTTGAGCAGAGCTGGAAAAGGGTCTGCAGTTATTCACACTAAACCCATCAGTTGTTACATCATTTTCAGTAAAGAGGTTAGTGAAATATCTAGGAAAAATAATGATATTTGGCTGTGGTCTGGGATTTAAAAACTTTAGGAGCATCATCTTGAGATTGCATGTTTAAAGAGTCCCAGGAAACTTTATCTGTACCTCAGTTTTTAGATCTCAGCCACAAGTGCAGCCTTGTTTACAATGGTATTTTCATACCTACACTTTAACTTCTGTGACGCTTATGGTGAGATACATATCACCTAACTATCCTTGTAAAACTTATATGTCCAGAATTAATTAACCTTCTAGGTCTTTCTATTTTCAGTAAAGAAAATCAAGAGTAACATGGTGCATTTCTGTCATCCACTGAAAATTTTAGTCAATACTGAGTGGGCTGAGACTATCAGCAAAATTTAGCTGAATGAAATTCTAATACAGATCAGATTTTTCTGGCCTTCCCTTAGGATCAAAACTGACAACTTATTAGACCTTTCCACCTAGCAGCTGAGAATTTCATAAGATAAAAAATTTCTATTTAAAATAAAAGTTAGTTTCCCAATTTGCTGATTTTGACACTAATCCCTCTGTCTTTTTGTGGGCTTTTCAGCCCAGTACATTTTTCTAAAGTGCAGTAAAAGAAGAAATGATTGCTATTGTTGTATGTTTTTAAAGACTTTGAACTTCTGTGAAATTCATTGTTGCATGCTCTTTCTTGAAATGGAAAAAGGCATATAAATAGTAAATACTGGGGTATTTTGAAGCTCATTTCACTCTGATTACGTACAGTAAAATGCAAGTTTTTAGTAAAAACTTCACAGTAAATGACTTTTTGTTTTATCACAATGGACAAGTAATGTCAGACACCAACATATCCAGTATAACAATGACAGTGAGGCAGTGCATGACTGCTAGATACAGATGACAGGGGAATGAATCAGGCAGCTGCTCTGAAAGTTCAAAATAATTATCCTGACTGAAAATAGGTCTGGTGGTAACCCCCAACTTTGATGTAATACAAGGAGAATTTCATGTGGTCACAAATGAATATGATTTATAGCATTTGATAGTGGTATTTGGTTTCAAAAGCAGCATTTGTACTGATGGAGAGAAATATGAACAGTTCTGTGAATAGTTCTGTTCTCAACAAAGTCTTGCTGGAAATAGAGACCAATCACTAGAAAGAGGAGGAGAGAGACAAACTGCCTGTGCAATGGAGAGGTGAGAGTATGTAGTTTAGAATCAGCATGAATAGACAGATCCTTACATAGAAAAGTGTGGGAAGACTGTGATGAGTCTGAAGTTGCAATCATGATGGAGGTTCTTACAATTTTAAGTGATTTCAAGAAGTAAAAATAGAACAGCTCTAGATTTTTGAGAGGTTTATTCACAAAATAGAAGTTATTAGTTATCAAAAAAAGTGAAAAAACCCTACTTTGATTAAAGATTATGTGATCCTCACCTAATATTTATAAAATGGGATAATTAGGTTATAGCTGAGAATGAGACAATGTTGTGGGTGGGTGGGTCTAGTTCCATGCTCTCTTTGTAAAGCTGGCTGATATACATTGTAGCACTTTTGATTTAGATCTTTTGCTAAACTCAAACTTTTGGAGCTACAATGAATAGACATTTCTCAGAAATTTTGCATATGTATGAAACTGTTCTGCCATTTTGTTCAGTTTTAAAAATGTATGTTAAGAAACTACATGAGAGGAGCCATGAGAGAATGGCGAGTGACCAAAGTTAGAAAAGCCATGAATGTGTCCAGCTACAAATGTTCTTGGCTCCCTTTTTGGGAACCCAGCTTCATTCTTTTGCTGAGAGATGCAGTGAACTGGGATGCTCTCCTGAAATGATTTGTTCAAAGGTAAAAGATAGCTCAGAAGTAAAGTGCTTCTCTAGAATTTACTCCAGCCTGATTCTTAAATTACTTCATGTACCCCCCTTATTGAAATGTGCTGCATAGGCAGTGGGTGCAGGAAGGTAGAAGAATGAAGACTGCTGTCACAATAATTTTTTATTTGCTTCTTTATTAGAGCACAATTGCACAGTTTTTAATACTATTGCTATATACCAGTTCCCAAGGATCTTTCACTCCACAATGCACTGAATGAATTTGTAGGGAACAAATCACTGATAATGTAATGGAAAGTTGAATGTGTGTTCCTTTTCTGTTTTGTTGTAAAAGTGGAAAGAATTCCAATGAATGATGGAAGAAGCTGCCAAATAACAATGTTCATATGTAATGTTATATAATTAAAAGTATTATGAAAAATCAAAGCCCAGGTATTTTAATTTGGCTGCTTGTTTTTAATAGATGGTTTTGTCCTTGGTCTCTGTTTCATTTCCTGTCCTATAAAATGGTACTCATAATTGCCTTCTCACCTTCAGTAATGTTGTAACAAATTCATTAACTTTTGTGAAGAACTTAGAAAATTATGCTGAGAAATACTATAGAAAAGCCACATTAGAAATTAATTCCATCTTTAGAAAAGGGCTTGTGTAGCACGTAGTAAATGAGGCATGGGCCCAACACTGAGTACTGAACATAGAACAAAGTGTTGAATAGCTGCCCATTAGGGGAGCACTCACCCAAAAATCATTTACAGGAACCCTTGATTTGTAGTGGTTCATTTTACAGTCTTAATACTCCCCTGTAACATCCCTTTTAATACATAAATTTATCACTAATTTATACTAAACATATTTAATTTAACTACCTTTTTTAAAAGTAATTACCATTGTAATTATACATTCTCACAGAGTTGTAAAGGAGCTCTAGAAATACTGAAGGACTTCTTTCTGGCCTTTGTTCTTTTGGGAATATTCTGTCATTTTAAAAATCAGAGTTTTCTTCCAATAGAAAAGTTTGACTGTGGGAATTGGTCTGTTCCTTTTTGCATATGAATACAAACTTTCATATTAAGCCATATTATCCTTACCAGAAGTCACTGACCTTTATTAATGAAACAGAGAGGTTTCTTGAAAATTAACAGCAGTACTAGGGTTAAAGGAATGCTTTGAAATTTATTTTTTTCATTTCATTAAACATCTTTCTTCACCTAATTATTGTTATGTTCTCACACATGCTCATTACTGGCATTTCAAATTGATTTTAATGACTCCTTTTGACTGTGAAAGCAGTCAAGGGTTTTGAAAAAATCAGAATAGAGATGTGAAAAAATTCAATAACCATAAGTCTTTGTAATATTTGACCATTGACAATATCAGGATGGTACTGTGGGTCTGTCTCCCAACACTTTTTTTTCTACTTTAATCAATGATTTCTAAGATAAAGTGAAACAAAACGCCTGGAAATAGATATTAGACTGATCTGGGCTGACTCCTGGCTCAAAAATACCCAGCTTGTGGATTGCAAATACTGTGTTGGGGAACTAAAATGTCAGCTGTGGGCTCTGAGTTTGTGGAGAGGTTTCTATGTCCTCACAAACTTTTCCCATGAAAATTTAGACATAAAAGCTCAGAGAATTTATAGATTATAGACCAGAATGTGGCTCTTTAAATTCCGTCTGGCTGCTGGAGTCACCTGCTTGAGTAGATTTGTTGTGTCTCTGTCTTGGTAAACAGAAACAGGAAAAGTCTTATTTGTTTATGTAAAGGGTAAAATGACTTATGGTGCCTTTATAAAGGTTTAAAGTAGAAACAAACCCAAGTGGGGTAGAATCTTAGGGTTCTCCAAATTCCTGATTGTAAATACACTCAACAGTGTATAACAGGGAATGTACTTTAAATAGCTATTTCTACATTTAGTTATATATTTGGCTACTTATACATTTAGCTGTTTAGAACAGGTTGTAGTCTTAGAACTGACTTATAGTTGAAGTTTTGTACTGCTTTTGAGGATAAGCTCTCTAGCTTGAATGGCACTATGAATTGAGAAATATGGTGTGATGTGCTGTGTAACTGCTTAGTTTATGTGCACTTATGATGCATTTGCATATATTATGCTCAGGAAGAGGTTTGGCAGTGGGAAGGAAAGCTGTTCTGCCAGCTTCAGTCTGCAGAAGGTGGAGCTTTCCAGAGGAGAGAGAGCTGATATTTTCCCTGGGAGCTGCTGAATACATGTGGGGGAAGAGTCTCCTAAGTTACAGGATGAAGCAGATGGAGAGGGTGAGGAAGGATAGTGAGACAGCAGCAGGGTGCAATGGGTAGAGTCTTCTTTATGATCCTTTTTAGTTTCTACTCTGAATTTCTTCGTAAATTAGTTCTACTAATTTATATTCAAATAAAATCTAACTTTAGAGACTTTCAGAGATTTGGAATCTTCACTTTAAGAACAGTCCGGACAAATCTTCCTTCAAATTTTGTGAACTTTTCTCCAACCTAAGAAATTTCTTCAGCAAACTTTAGCAAACTCAGAAAGATGGGAAGCAATGTTTGCTCAGGATCAGTTCTTTCATTTGCACCCCAGTTCATTTGTGCTGTTGAATCACATGACTGCACTTAGGCACTGCTGTCTGCTTCATTCAAGTCATGCACACCTGAAGTGCCTCCCCTGAATTAGAATTGTCTCTGAAGAGAGAAGTGTTTCTGCTTTACAGCACCCAGGCCGTGGCCAAGGTAGATTTAATGATTTGTCCTGTGGCAGGTCTCTGTGGAATTAAAGACTGTAATTTGTGTTAGTGCTGAGAAATGTGCTGCTTCTGAAGAGTTTGGAGAAGATCCTCACTTCTCAGTTTGTAGGACTGCCTTGGTGTAATTTAGAGATCCTTTGGCAGCACTGAAGAATCCCAAGGCGAGTTCTTGTGTTTGCTCTCAGAGATGCTCTTGAAGCTGTGTTGTTCAAGGCTTTTGAGTGCTACAGAGGAGATAATGTGTGGGATTTCCTAGTGAACTTTGCTGCTATTAATGAAGTATCAAATTGATCAACCATTAAATAATAGAGTGATTAATGACACAACAAAAAACTTCGGGATATCTGGGGTACAAAAGGCTTTGTACACAACTAACTCTTGCTGTTTTTCACAATTTACTGTCAACTGTATTGTATGTAAGAATGCAATACAAAGAAGTGGAATTGATTTTCTGATTTGTTACAGATGTAAATTTATGAGGAACTCTGTAGTTTAACTTCTTTAATAAGTAAGAGGACTTTTCATGCATTCTTTGAAAAATCAGTTCATACTCTGTTGGCTTTTAATAAGTAAAACATAAATTTAAAAAGCAAGAACAAACAACTAAACAACAGCACCACCACCAAACCCCAGGGGAAAAAGAAAAAAAGTCATATTGTTTTAAGAGTAAATTACTTTGATTTTTTTTTTAAACTTGTATGCAGAAGAGCTGTTCATTCATGACTGGGAGACAAGAGTCCTATGTCTATTCGCAATGTTATTTTATGATGGGATATTATCTGTTTTTTTGGCTGACATTCTGCATCTCTGAGAGGATGCAATCTGGGCTTACAAGAAGACTATGACATATTTAGGTGGTATTTTTCCATATCTTATGAGCAAATCAATGATATCTTGTCCAGGCTTGTCAATGCTGCTTCTTGTATCTTGTAGCCCTTGCTGTAGCCAGAATTTCTGTTGGAGTGCTTTCTGTGGTGCTGGTCTACCACACCTTTACAATAAATCTGTTGGCAAAGATTATACTGAAGCACTATCTGTATTTTGAGGATCCCCAAGTTGACCAGATTAGGAGATTGAGCATATCTATACTTAATTCCTAACCTTTTCACCTTTGTACTCATGGTTATTAGAGGGTTTATTAATCCATTTAATAGGAGTCAATCTTTACTTGCCATCTTTTCCTGTCCTGTTACCTTTAAATATGTTCTGGTCATCTGATTGTTAAGCACAGAGATACAGCACAACAGAGTCAGTAAGATTTGTTAATTAGATTTGCATAACTGTAGAAATGTAGAGTAGTATTAATCAATAAATGGGACATTTTAATTTCATATTTATTCATCTTTTGCCTTCAGAAATCTGCAGAAATCTGGTCAAAACTTGTTAGCCAAGACATGTAGATCAGCCTATTGTTATTTGAATAATGGGACTGTGGTGGCTAATAGAGAAAGTGGACTTCTCATCTTTGAATGTTGTGGTAATTCCTTTCATGTAACTCCTGTGGGTTCCTTCACATTCAGGATATTCTATAATTCTCTGAATGTTTATTTTCTACTTTTCCTTCCACACTCTCTATTAAAAAAAAATTAAAAAAAACCCAACAAAACCCAAACAATTTTCTTTAACTATTAAGACAATATAGTGGGCTTTTTTATCTTTCTATGTCAGCCTTCCCACAGGATACAACAGAGTGTATTTTTACAGATGATGTGTTGCTGTAGAAAAGGTGATTGTCAGCAGTAAGCAAACTATTGAATCCAACAAAAGGCTGACACAGCTTTTCTTCTGCTTTGACTTAATCTTCCACTCTCTTTGTATTTACTGATTGTGTTTTTATGATCACATATTTTCTATTTGTAATGCAGTTTGTGTGGTGTTGGTGACTAGCAGAATGTCAGCAGGCCAGGGACCAAAGTAATTATTCACCTTACAATTATTCACCTGGTTGTAGCACCAGAGGTGACTTGCCATATTTTAACATGCATAAAATAATAGTCAGAATCGTATACTCTTATTTTTCCTGTGAGAGGGGGAAAAAGAAAAGCTTTTGATACCTGTAGAATTGTAATGGTAAAAGATTTAGAAGATTTATTCTTTTGGATCTGAAGATACCTGCCCATGTAATGGAGCACTCAAGATGCATCCACCACACCCACCACTGGTTCACAACTGTTACACAAGGATTATTTATCTGCTGTCACAATTTACATCTCTGAGGGCTCTGCTGATTCTTAAGTCTCTGCACTGAACATTTCCTACTGGGGTTCTAGATGTCACCCTCTATAAATTGCAACAACAGTAGTTCCTGGTAACCTTTTGGAAGTGCTGGGAACCTGCTTCCTCCTGACAAGTCTGCTTCTGCCCCTTCCCCTGCAGAAAAGTTTCTTGTCAGTCATTTCTCAAGCTATGACCCAAGTAAGGGTTAATCTTGTTCCTCTGGCTTTGGGGACACACAGGATAACTCAAGATTTATGTCTTCTGACTTGTCCCATTCATTTTCTGCTCCTTCCAGGACAGGCTAGGCATGGCTTGGATCACCTGAAGGTGGCTGTTTCTGTCTCCTGTGCCTCTGCCAGCCCAGCAGATTGTTAGTGAGCAACGAGTGGGAGCTCCCTAGCAGGCTCTGTTCCATTCATAGGCTAAAAGAAAAATGTGTAGAACAAAAGCCAGTGGGGAGTAAAATGTAATTTTTTTTTGAGCAAAACTAAACAACCCCTTGTTTCCCTTGTATGAAAAATTTATATCATTTACCACTTAAAAAAAAAAAGTCTTAAAATTCTGTCAGTTTGAAAAGGAAACACTTGATGGTCACGTAATTTCTCTTCCAAGTTCCATTGTGCCATGTAGTTATTAGCAATCTTTTTTACTTCAAGAAATAAGCCTTTATACTGTGTAATTTTAGTGTAGGTGCAACTTTTTCCAAATTTTTTAAACCTAGTAATTGAATAATTATTTCATAGTGAAATTAGGAAACTGATAACGCTCTAACAACCCTTAATACTATATTTCAGAATAATTATTTCACAAAGAATGGCTATTTCAGGTTATGTCTAATCACTGCTCTGAGTGTATGATATCATTTATTTCTTAGTTTAGTTATTTTTTTCTTAGTTTTATTTTTTTGTTAATTTTAGTTTTTAGTTGTTTCAAGACTTTATAGTGCAAACATTTCAACAGTGAAACACATGTGAGTAATTCTGACTTTTAGATTTCTCCATAGCTTTTCAAATCAACATGAACTGTAAACTTTTAAGTACTTGCTTGATATAGAACTAATACGTATTTGCTTTATTTTAATATTTTAATTCTTTGTTTTGCCTACAGACAGCCTTTTGATTGATTATCAGTTTACCTTCAGCTTATTACAAGAGGATGATCGTCATCACACTGCCATAAACTTTATAGCAAATCCAGAACAGGTAAGAAAATGTTAATAATTTTAGTTAAGTTTTAGAGACTCAGAACTAAGATTTCCATTTTATTTGACATTGATTGAAGCTTTTCATGGTGTCTATAAGGTTTTAGAGATAGTTCACTTTTTTTGAGAGCTGCAAGATTAGTCCAGTGCCTTCATTAAGAACCCTTTCTAAATGGTAGATGTACTTCAGCTTAATCAATACTCTGAAAAATTATCAGTTGGTTTATTTTGTTGTTGCTCCCATGAATAACAAGTGTCTTCCTGAGATGAATTGAAGGGTTGCACCCTATTACTGAGAAAACATTTTCAGGTGAGGAAGGTAATTTTTGGCTTGCAATTAGGATGTAAGCATTTGCCAAATATTTTTTCCTTTAATTTTATAAAGAGAATTATTTTGTTATACTTAGGACAATCTACAAGCATTACTGGTGTAGTTATTTGTTAAATTGCACCCTGTTCTTACCAAAGGAAAAGAGAGAATTGCCTTTGGCAGAGAATGATTACCATTTCTATTTATGTTTAAAATGAAAACTGGAAGATGATTAAAAGGCTGTATTCAGTTATGTGCAACAGAGTTACATGCAATACATTCTGATGTGTTTTGTTAACTTTCTCTTTTTTTCCCCCCCCCAGTCAAATAAAAATTTGGACATATCAATTAATGCATCAAACAACTTTAACCTCAATATTACGTGGTCTATTGGTTCTACAGGTGAGAGTGAATTTTGGTATGATGAGTTTTCCCCCAAACGATTTCATGATCCTTTGAGCTATTTTAACCTGATTGTCTTTTTGTTGCTAATTTTGATAATAAAACTTTGCCAAATGTGTTCTTTTGCCATTATCATTATGCCATTATTAATTATATTATTTAAACCTCAGATGATAATTTGCAATCTGAATAA
Organism: Aegithalos caudatus; assembly: GCA_013389925.1. Classification (NCBI taxonomy): domain Eukaryota; kingdom Metazoa; phylum Chordata; class Aves; order Passeriformes; family Aegithalidae; genus Aegithalos; species Aegithalos caudatus. Next base: position 29,479 of record WEIU01004732.1, on the reverse strand, counting down.
AGCTTCATTAATATGTTGACTTTCTCTCCTATTCAATTAAAATTACTTTGGTAGGAAAAGCTTGTAGCGTATTTAAGTTTTTAAAATGACAGTGTTATGAAATGCTGTGATTTTAATTAAGATAAATTGCTTCCTTAACTACTGCAGAGACTGAGATTTTATTTCTTTGTTTCAGTGTTCAAGCTAAAAATTTAATTATTAACCTTTACATTGATATCAAACAATAAAGTTCTTCTGTGTATGCTGATAAAAGGAGCTGCTTATCTATTTTTTCTCCAACTTTGAACCCCATTACTCTTCTTTGTTTTAATTTAGACAGTTTTTCTGAATCAGTTCTATTGACTTTCTGAAAACACATCCAAGGAGAGGCATGATGCTTAAAATGAAATCATAAAAAAAATCTTTTTAAAGGAGGTTCAGAGTTTCTCTTAAACTCATGAATTTCTTCATAAATGCATTTCTGAAGTACTTTACCATACCATAGTTAGTAAACCCTACTTATTTCTTTATTTTAACTTAGCTCAGTCACTCATTTATTTACAAAAACGAATAAATGTTTATTACTAGTTATGTTATTAATGCTTTCATGAACAATTAAAACTTGACAGCAAAAACATAAAATGTAGACAAATTCCTTTTCAGGTTTTATTGAGCTGTTTATTGAAATGAAACATGAATTATGGAGGAAAGCATATTATCTGTTAAGCTGACCATAATAAGTATCTTGTAAAATTCATGGTACTTCTGTCATGTTTCCAATTTGTATATAATTTTTTGAAAACAAAGTAAAAAATTCTGTAAATTCTCTGTTTGTATATTAAATATACCTAATGTTCCATGAAAACTATAATAAGGGGTTGTTTTAAAGGGAAGACACCAAAGACAGTTAAGGATTTATGTTTCTTGTGCAAATTTACTTTGGCATCTTTAATGATGATTAATATTTTTCTCAAATATGTATATTAACACCTGAGCTTTTAAAACTTTTTAGCTGGAACAATATCTGGAGAAGAGATCCCTGTTGTTTCCAAGGTTAATATTAAGGAATACAGAGACAGCTTTTCCTGTGAAAAATTTAACTTCCGAAGCAACCCAAACATCACTTTCTATGTCTATGTCAGCAATTTCTCCTGGCCAATCAAAATACAGGTTAGTGACTTTTTTGTGCTTTTAGAGATGCTTTTATTTCATCTTTATGTTGAATTTTATGACTTCACTCATGCAGAAAGTATACAAATAGAGATATCTGCATGCTGTATTTTCTGTTTATAATAATTCTATTATGATGGCAATCATAGCATTGTTTTAAGGCTGGGCAGGGCTTTGAGCAGGCCTGGTGGGAGGTGTTGCTGTCCATGGCAGGGGAGTTGAAATGAGGTGGTCTTTAAGGTCCCTGCCAGCCCAAACCATTCCACAATTCTGTGCTTTAGCTTTTAGTTGTGAGTCAGACTTCAGGCTGTTAATTTAAAAATCTGAATTTACATTGTCGAACATGCGTGTTTCTCTGTAATATAACTTTAGCATTTAGATGTAAACACAGAAAATGGTATACAAACCTGTATGTACCTGGATATTTGAATCCTTTGTTAATAATTAGCTTTTGGAACCTCTGATTTTTTTAAATGTTGAGTGACTCTATCAGATTGCAGTATCACAGACTTCAGTTAAGACTCAGTATAGTTTATTAGAATTTATATTCTTCTTTGACTTCATTGGAATCAATTTCATTCAGTATTTTCTGGAGTACTGAGATACTGTGCAGTAGCACACTCAAAAAAATCAATACAATCATGATTCCTCCCTGGCCTGTGAGGTTGCAGCAATATTTTTACTTATAATTACTATGGCTGCACTTGTGAGCACAATGTCCCCTGCATCAATGAAGGAGATTCTTATGAGGATGAACAGCTTTTGAGTATTATTCCCTGAGAGAATTAAGTCTTAACATTTTAATTGTTAAAATGATAATAAAATTTCATAATTCCATGTGATTTACTCCAGAAACAGGTACAAGCTCAAAGTACTTTGCAGTAATCCATAATTACAAATATCCTACAAAGTTTCTATTTTACTGGGAAAAACCTTCCATATTTTTCTAAAATACAGAATCTAACTTTATATATCTATATAAATAT
>WEIU01004732.1:15154-27323 GCA_013389925.1 Aegithalos caudatus | reverse complement strand
ACATAAATATATAAAATATAAACAAAAAAATAGAAATAGAAATAAAAAAGTATATTACAAAATATATATATGGTAAAGTGTCCTGGATTAAAGCAGTCATCTTGTGAGTAAACTGTCAGAGAAATGTTTCTGTTAAGTAAAGCTAGCGTTGTCTTCATCATACCTGAACACTGACTGTAAATATGTGCTAATGGTCTCAAAGGATGAATTTATGCAGCTTGCTAATGTTCATGAGTGTACCCGTGTATTAAAAAATCCAAACAAACCTGAAGACCAGCTGCTTGGTTTTACTCTTTGTATTGGGGGTGTTTTTTACACTCTCTCCCACTTCCTAAGGATAGAACAACTTCAGCTGCCAAACAGGCTTATTAAACAAATCCATGGAGCAATTTCGGCTGTAAATGCATTACAGTCTCCTCTCACCTTTACCACTGCAAGGTGGCTGTATCACCAGTGTAAGGCAAACATTATTAAGGTGATGCATTCCTGAGACGTGCAGCTCTGTGTCAGATGTTGGCACATCTCTGCTCCTTCTTGAGCTGTTTCCAGTGCAGCTTCACACCCTGATGAAGGGAATGCCTGAACACTGGTTACATTCTTCCTCCTTTTTTTTTTTTTTTTTTTTTTAAGTCAAAATTTTCATTGTCTGCCATGGTTACACAGAGTTTTTATGTATATTTCTTTTTGAGGCACATTGAAATTTATCAGTCTAGACAGTTCTTTCTGCCTCAGAGGTGGTGGTGCTTGACTATTGCATTCCTTCCCTGTCCTGCTAAGTTTTCATAAAAGTCTTATTCTATCTAGAAATTAGATTACTCAATTTTATGCACCAAAAAAGGAAAGCTAAGGTCCAATTGAGTAAAATGTTTTAGGATTTTAATTTTCTCCTCTGTGTTCACCTTCCTAAATGAACAAGATTATTTAGCTGTCAGCCTTTTTTATGCTGTAATTTTTTCTTTTTCAAGAAAATAGCTGAAGTTAACATTACCCCTCTATGTTTCTTGGTTTTGGTGCTCTAGCATTAGATAACATCTTCAAATGATAAATGGAGCAGGAGCTTTTCAGAGAAAACAAATTTTGTTTCATATTCTAACTTTATAATTCTGCATGTAGTATTCTGCAGGTACATTTAAAAGTATATGAAACCTCCAATTATTTAGGGTTAAGAGAAGGAACTCATGGTTCATTCCAATGCAGCGGCTGAAGTTTCCAAGGCCAGTCTAAATCAAGTCTAATAGTTATGATTTTCTACATCCTCATCACTTATCATACCAGATTTCATCTTCATAGTATGGAAAAGTGGTTGATATTTGTCTATTTGCACTGCAGGCCTTTTCACTGAAATGGCCACCCTGCCCTGGTCATGCTGTGCTGGGAAAAACCTGATATTTTGTGTTAACTCAGTACTGAAGGCTGTATTTAATCTTGGTAGACCTAAGGAAATGATTGTGGCTTTCTTGAGAGGTACTCTGTTCATTTAATAAGTAAGGTAGCAACATGAAATTTGGCACATGCCTTTTACACAATGCTTTTGCAGAGCACTAAGTACTCCAGCACACTGAGCACTTTTTGTGTACAGTCTCAGTCCTCCTGTATTATCATTATTCATCACAACTTGTCAAGAATACATTATATAAAATATGAGTTCCTAAGGAGGCAGAGCTAGTGACCTTCCTTTTAAGCTGGTATTTGAAGATGCTATTGATGTTATTACCAATGGTGTTATTGGTATGCATTTCCCCACTCTGCTCCTGTGCCTCCTGTTATGCTGGCACTGGAGCCAAGATTTCTGGGATCTTTCATTGGGAGGATTTGGGTGTTAGAGTTACTGCTCTTTTCTTTTTCTATAGGAAAAGAAACAGCCATCCTCATTGTACAAGACATTTAGGTTCAATTTCTGTTAAAGTCACCTATGTTATCTCTGGTTTTGCATTCATTTATCTCCAGGATTTTCATGACTATAGGGAAAAACTGTCCATCCCAGCAGGTGATTGTTTATTGGGATCAATGGCTCACAGCTGCTTCCTCAGGTAGTTTTATTATTCATGTTACCTATTCAGCAGGCTTGCATTTCTTCCCCAAAAATGTTAAGAAATCCCTGGTGGCTCTACAACAAAATATCTTCTTAAGAAATATGATTTCTTGGCTTGAAAAAAGGCTATGTGGTGATTGGTGTCAATAAAAACAGTTCTTTAGGGTGTCCTGGTCTGTGATAGGCAGTGACCCATTTCATTGTTGTCACTGGTGATCCTAATCACCTGAGAATACAAATTGTTCAGCCCTGGATAGCATTGAATTACTTGCCAAACATAGAAACTATGTAGGAATTGTTCAGTTTCTTTCAGCTGTACTGCTGCTCTTTTATTGAGATGTACTGCAGGTTCCCATCAACAGCACCCTTCTGTCCATGGGCCCACATCCAGGTGATCTCTGCAGCCCTCAGGGGAAAACACTGCATTTAAATTTCCTGATGCTAAAGGCACCTTATTTAGCTGTAAAATCTCTTCTTCCTTGAGGAAAGAAGCAGAAATGTGACATAGTTGCATAAGGGGTCATTAGAAAGGTGCTGCTGTGGGACATCTTCAGCTTAGAGCTGTTTCCACAAATAAATCTATTGTCTATTGACCTGGCTGTAAAATGAGCAGATGCCAGTTTTCCCTCAGAAGTATGTAATTGTTATACCCTGGCACAAAAATGTTGGATATTTCCCTGCTGAATTACTGTAACAGCTTATAGCACACTTTTTCTCCATTTCCTGTAATTCAGAGTTGCTGATGAGTAAGGATGGATTAAGGCCCTTAAGCTTAACTTGCCAAGCTTTCATAAGCAACAGTAGTTTATGCATCTTTTCAGAGGAAATCTGTATAAAATATCTTTGTTACAGGTGTAAATAGAAGCGTCTCAAGTAAGAGGATATGATTTATCATCAACACTTATGTGTCTGTCTTTGACAGGCCCAAACCTTTAGGTGTATTGTGTCTTATATATCAGCTAAAAAGGACTCCATGAGAAAATCCTCTTGCCTTAAAGTAGGCTAGATTTCTGAACAGAATATGTGACAAAGCCTCATAACTTGTTTCTGCTCATTTTTATTTTATTTTGAGAGTCAGTGTAATTCAGACTCCACTGGTAATGGAATTTGAAGGCTGTAACATTTATTGAAAAGCAGTAACTCAGGCTGTAGCCAGCACCTCAAATAGTGGTCAATGGTCCCTGAAGTAGTAAGCAGTCATAAAGCTTGGGCTTCTGACAGCTATGCAAATATTAATAACAGCAGTCACAACATGTTCTTCAGTCTCAGGAAACTAATTTTATGGCAAGGGATTTTTGTCATTTAAGCTGGTAACAGATGTATTTTCCTTTTTTTTTTTTATCATTTGCTCCCATATTCTGGAAGGCAGTGACAGCATATGAAAAAGCAAATACCCTTAAAACACTGTCCTGGCTATTCCTCTGAATGCTGTCCCTAAGGACAGCAGGAACATTCCTGCTTCAGGATCCACTACATTCCTGCACCTACATCTCTATAATTGTCAAACTTGTAAATCGGATCTCAACTTGTGCCTCAGCGGCAAAATTTTCTACCAATTTTAAAGCTGTATCTGGAGATAATAATAACTGTTCTACTAGTTATTTCCTTTCTTTCCTGAAGTGTAAATGAAAGATTCACAAGTGTCTCAGTTTTAATTGGGAGGGTCAGTTTAAATTGTAAGGTTCAGCCTCAGCAGCAAAGCACTGTCTGGCAAAATTAGGTTTGTGTTTAATGAAAAAAAAACCTTGTTATACATTTTTGAACATAGCATAGTTAAACTAACATGTTTCCACAGCATAAAATAATTACTGTTGCAGTGAAGTTAGACAGGATGTTGGTGTACATGTAGAATGCCTTGATGTGTTTGAAAAAGTTTGATATTTTTAAGCAAGCCTACTTGGAGCTCTGTTTTCTTCTGTAGTGTTGTTTCTGACAAAAAGTGTCTTTGGCACCCTGTATTGGTTTATATACCAGAACAGAATAATGAATTATGCTGAAGATTTGCATTTTATTTGTATGTAGCACAACAAATAATCAAAACTACTTCATATATAAATCTTCAAGTGATTTTTTTAAAGCTGAAACTAGTGTTCTTTCAGTTTACTGGCTCCTGTTTCAGAATTGATTTTTTCCCCTGTTAATAACCTACGTGTAGCAACTGAAGGAGGAGTGTAATGTAAATCAAGAAGCATATCTACCCTTGTAATAAAATTTACTGTGTAGTATAATTTATTTCAGCTTTTTTTCCTTTTGTTTTGGACTTCATTTGAATTTTTAACATTCATGAGTGACTTACATGCTGTAAAAGCTCCAAGAAGTAAAACTTGTCAGTCACTGCCATTAGAAATTACAACAGTATCACAACCCTAATAACTAAATCAACAAAGATCAGATCTTTTTGGGTTTTAAAGCCTTTCTGAATTTTGCTAAGGTCATGATTGTGGACCCTTTGCTTGGAAAATGTGTGTTTATCCACGTGTAGCTGTGTTTGTGGCTGTACCACCAGTGATTGCATGCCTAAATTTAATCCCTATGATTTATGGTGAACAATTCAATTTCTAAGTGCCTTAATGGTTTTCATAGAGGCTGCTGAGTAACTGCATATAGCAATGTATGGAGACACTATAATTCCTGAAACACTAAACAAGTATTGATGATGAAGTGGATGCATTAACTTCCAGAACAACTTCAATGTTTTCTTACAGTAAATGTAAAATCCCTGTTTAAAATAGGTTTGAATGTAATATACCAAGAAAAAAGAAAACCAACTGGGAAATCCATTGAACTATCATTTAGTGACAAATCTGCAAGGAGCAGGAAATTCTGTCAGAACAGAAAAAATAACAGGAATAAAGGCAACCTGCAGTACAGGGTGGATTTGTTTATAGATGACTGAGGTATAGCCTAAAATAGATATATATGTGAAGTTTCAGTTTTCAGTAGGGATGATGACATTGATTATTATGAAAAGTCAGGATTGATGATAATAATAATTATTAACAGAGAAACATAGAATCATGCTGGTTGGGATAGGCCTCTAAGATAATTTGGTCCAAGCTTTAACCTTGGGCACTGCCAAGTCCAACACTAAACCACAACTGCCACATCTACACATCTTTTAAATGCCTCCAGCGGTGATGACTCCATCATTGCCCTGGGCAACCTCTGCCAATGCTTGACAATGCTTTATGTGTAGACATTTCTCCTATTATCCAACCTCAACATCCCCATTTTCAACTTGGGGCCATTTTCTCTCATCCTCCGCTTTGCTGTGAAAATTATCAACAAAGCTGGATGCAAAAGTTATGTTTAATGTGCTCACATTATGCATCAGGTCACATCAATCCTGGGCTCTGAAAGAAGAGGAATTGCAGTGCCAAAAGCAGGAGGGGTGGGAATGTGAGACTGAGGAAGTACAAATGCAGGTTCCCATCTGGATGTAAGAAGGAAGTGATCCAAATAACAACAGATTTGGTAAACTGCAGTGCTTTGGAAGAGATTTGAAGGAAGGTTATGTTACAGTGTTTAGTATTTTGTCAGCTTTTATGCATTGAATATAGGCATTAAATTATACAGGGAATGAGAATGAAAGAATGTGTATCTAAAGAAGCAGGGATCTCCATAACAGATCACAATGCTGCTCATGATACATTTGTCCTTCAATATTCTGTCACAGTGCCTCATCTAATCACCTTTCTGCTCATGGTATTTAGGTTGTTAGACAGCAAAAAATCTGGCAATTCAGGTTTATATCTTCCATAGTATTGTTTTTATATATATTAAAATGTGTTAAATGGAATTTTTGCTCTATAGTTATTTTTAGGAAAAAACCCAACTCCTCTAAGTGGAGAAATTAAAATTTATTTAAAAATTGAATTCAGGACAGCAGCATGAAGGTAGTTTCATTTGCTTCATTGCTAGTATCTAAAGCTAAACTCAATTCTGTTTTTCAACACATTGAATACTATTGTTAAAATTCTCAGTCATAGTTACATTGTTACAGGTGTGTCTGTTTCATGTACAATTACTGCATTTTAGAAAGTTACTTGAAAATTACTATCCGAGTGGGGACTGCTACAGTAATTGTGGTTACTTTTTTTTCTTTCTTAGGCAATCAAATATAATACCAGAAACCTACTGGTTCTTGCCTTGGAAAATAGACTTTCTATATCTGTAATTTATTTTCTTGGAATTGTAAGTCAGTTGTATGGAGAATAAATCCCAAGGCTCTATAATATTCCCCAAGGGCTTGATGTGCCCAAATCCAATACAGCCCTTTCCAAAATGCTTGCCATGAATCCTAAAGTATTGCTAAAATGAGGAGGTGTTTCCTCATTATTAGATTATATATTTTTATTGTTAATAATATTAAAACAGTTAACATTTCTCTTAGAATATACTAGAACAAGGTTGCCAACCATATCGTGCCAACTTCCACACCACTCAAATAAATATGAATATTCTATTAATTATTCTTCCAGGTACCTTTCTTTTTCCAATCACCTTAGAAAAGGCCTAATATGAGCCACCAGAATATCTGTAAATATTTAACATTGTTGATGTATTTCTGAGAAAGCAGAAGCCCTGTTAATAGTTCAGATGATGATTTAAGGGAACCAAAATACGTAATTAAGAGATAATTAGTCCTCAGTGATGCATAGTTTTAATTGGTGTATAATTTGAATGTCTGAGATAAGAACTCGTGTAACTGATGTGCCACTTGTGTAGGGCTTTCTTTTCCAGGCCAACCAAGGCATCATCTACTGCTGGTTGTATAGCACAATAGAGATGTATAGATATGGTATTTGCTAATAAAAATTATCTCCCTATGATGATTAGCAAGTAGATATTGATGTTTTTCCCCCAGTAATTTCCATTTCTCTTATATACTTACTGAAGTAAGTCTTACTTAGAAAATTTCAAACTCAATAAAAAAAAAAAAAAGCTTCCAGATAGCTGATGTTTTTCCAGGACTTTTGATTAGCTATAGAAAAATAAATCAATTATTCATCTTGGGATTTGGGGTGGGAACATATGGTGGGGTATAGAAACCTTTTGTTCAATAACAAGAAAAAAAAACTTTGCAATATTAAGATTCTCCCTGAAGAAAACATCTATGCCTTGTTGAACTGCAGAAGCCTATAAAGGTCATACACAGTGGCTTCAGAATTATTTGAAAGTAAATGTTTTGCTCATAGGGGATCAGAATGGAAATAGGAAGCTGGTGGGAGAGAATAGATATTTTCAAACTATTTATCATGACTGTCAGAAACTCTTTTGTCAGAAGGATTAATACAACCTTAGTTGCCCTCTGTGATCAGGATTTTATATAAGAATGTGGGCAATGTACAGGATTTCTGTTTCTTATATCTTTGTTTAGATTTGGATTTCTGCCAAATCCATGTTTTTCAACATTTCTTAGGAAACAAAGTGTCAGTGGCCCAAAATCAGTTTAAAAACTTCATTGTAGGGGGTTTGTGAGGAAGACTTCTCGAGAGCCCCACATCTGCTGAGCAGTGATGATAATGATGATGAGCCTGACCAACATCCTGGTGGTCCTGAAATGGACAGGAGTTTCAGGGTTAGGAGGAGCAGCTCTTGTGTCTCCTAAGCTCCTCTGGCTCCAGGTGCTCATGTACATCATGTTTGGCATGCATCATGATTGGGATTGTCCTGCAGCAGCAGCATGTGGGCACTTGTGCCAGGACCTGGAGGCTGGATCTCCCCTCTGAGCACTGAACCGACAAGGTGATGCTGAGCTCTCTCCTGGCCAGTGGTCCTGGAGAAAGAACTTCCCAGTGCTAGGTAGCCTTGACAACACTGGCTGCAAATACTGGGATTTTGCTTAAAGATTCAAAGCTCAATTCCTCAGGCTGTGGCAAAATAGCCAAAAACTGTAGGAATGCTTACAGCTGAGTTTGCCGGGCTCTCTAAATCCCAGTTTTCCAAAGGCACCAAAGCTTCAACAGTTGAGAATGTTTTGTGTGCAGGAGCATTCTCAGATGTCATCAGCATCCTTAGTGCAAGGAGTGCTACTTTAGATTAAGCAGGCATTCCCACTTAAGAATGCTTATTTTAGTGAACTAGTCCTTTTGGTGGCACTCTCATGTGTAAGAGTTATTGCAGTCACAGATGCAAGGAGTTGAACTTCATATCTGCTGCTAGAAGCAATCCTTGAGAATGGAAAATAGTTGGCATGTATTGATCTTTAGGAGCTCTTTAAGGTATTTTTCTTGTGGTGATATTTTATTTCTATTTTTTTTTTTTTTTTAAAGCTTGATATTAATCTCTGAACCATTTGGCCAGTGTAATGAAATAAAAAAAATGAAAATATTACTCAGTGAGACTCCAGGATTTAAAAAACCAAAGCCATTCTGTGGTTCCTTGTGGACTAACTAATGCATAAATGGGTTGAGCTGAGCTAACCAGTATGAGCATATGTGGAAGTCACAGTTGAAAAATGCATTTCCTGAGAAATACAGAAGGAGCAGCACAAAATTTAATAGTCACAAGCTCTTTGTTTATCAAGAAGACAAGCTCAGACCTGCAAACTTGGCTGATAATTGGGCAAATTCTGGGGAGGTGCTGTGCTTGCTCTCTGTTAGATTTTAGTGTGAATGCTCACTCTTCAGAGTGTGGAAAAGAATGATAGGGTCATGGTTCTGTTTGGTTTTATTATGAAATGCTGATTGTTTTATTTTGAAATGCTTTAAGGCCCTTTAAATTGTATAATGATGCCATTTAAAAAATCTCTTGAATTCTTTATTATCAGGGAGCTAATTTAATGTATTTTGAAGAAAACCAAAAGAAAACCCATAAACTGCTTGTTCTGTGTTAGACAAATGTATTTTGTGCCTTCAGGGAGACAGGACAAACAATTATCAGACATAGATAGCCAGATAAGCATATTGAGCAAGAGGGTAGAGAGCTTGCAGGTCATCTGTTCCTTTCAAAATCTGATTTTAAGTACATTAGTTACTTGTCATTACTTTTTCATGTAAGCACTTGATTTCATTGCTACCTAGGTGTTACATGTCATAGATGATAAATCCAGAAGGGGCTGCTTTGGTCATATAATTTGAAATGAGACATAAACTAAAGCATAGGCTCCCATAAATTAATTGCAGTTTGAACTAGACCATATATATATTAAAAAAAAAAAAATCACTCTTGGCTTAAATATTTCTAAAAAGGGGATGTGCACTTGACTTCTGCTATGTAGTTCTGACTGTCAATTATTGCCACTGTTCAAAAATATTTGATTTATGCTAAGTGTAGCTTTCCAAGGGCTACTCTTGAAATATAATTTTGTGCTAGGAAGGAGAGCTTCCTCCTCTAAAGGATGTGATGTTGCAAATACCATATACTCTATCACCTTTTTTTTTTGGCTTTTCTCTGAACCTTACAATGTTTTGGAATCCCTTGGGAGCTGTGGGAGCCAGAACTGGGTGTGCTTTTCCAGGTGTGACTGGATCTGTTTTGGATGCAGAGTTAATGATGTACTTGAGGGGGAAGAAGGGGGTTTTCAGCAGCTCCCCCATGGACACACTGGGCTGCTGAGGGAAGCAGAGCAGCCTTAGCTCCATCGTTCCTACTCTTTCTTCTTGTGACTCCAATCCATCCTTTTTGCTGCATTCAATATTTTCCTCTTTACACCCAGGAGTACCATAGCTCCTTCATCACAGCATTGGGAATTTAATGAGTACCTACCACAACCCCAGATTTTTTTCATGTCACTAAGTCCAGAATAACATCCTTGAAAATGACCTTCATTCTTTGATTCCACATTTATACTACCAAATCCAGTTTTACTACTCTTACCTTTCCCTTATCCTCCTGTACACATGGCTTTGGAAGTGACCTATTATTTTCACTTGCTTTCCTCAGCATGAAAATAAAAACATATTAATGATGATATTGTTTTATTGCATGTTATTGACAGAAGCTTTAAATAGCACTAGAAAACTAAGATCTAACAATCTTGCTGTGCCTTGCATTAGAAACACATTTGTACAAATGTGAATCTCTATTTGTAATTACGTTTTACATTAGTTAAGAGTTTAATAAGTGCCATGCTGAATTTTTATTCTAGTTCACCAAAGTGGGGATTTTATCAGAAGGATTAATACAATCTTTTTACATGTAGAAACAGGAAAATATCCAGAATTACTGTAAATTCTGTTACTCATATCACTGTGGATGTGTATACTCTATCACCTGTGAAAACATGTAAGAACTGCTGGTTGTAGAATACTTGTTTGGATCACATATATTCTTAAAGCTGATAAAATTAATTTTTAGACCAACATGCTCTACAGATTTTTCTGTTCTAGTACTACATTATTATTTATCTTACGTGATTTTAATTCATTGCTCTCATCTTTCATTGCTAGCTTTTCCTTAACATCCTTCACAAAAAACAGATGAATCTTGTGTCTTTCTTTCCTTCCTTCTTTGTTTTTGTTTCACGATGTCCTCATTTTACTTTCTCATCTTTTCTTCTTATTATAATCCCTTACAGTGACAAGAAAAATACACAAGACTGACATTATTACAGATTGCAGTCTTGTTAAAATTGCCATATTAACTACGAGGCCAGGTAGTGAAAACCCATTCAAGCTGTCAGATATTCTCAAATGAGTGAAATAAAAGCTGTTTGTATGTGTGTAGAATCATCATTACTCCTTTGTCTCCTAATACCATCTTAGTTCAGGCTTTGAATTGTTTTCATTTAAGGTAATTTTGGTTTTGTTCTGTTCTCAGTGGTAGGGTCTGAGAAATTCTCTGCTGCGTGCATATGAGAGGTTTGCAGAAATGACTAATTTTCATGGATAAAAGTTTTGTTTTAGTTATCTCTAGTGGAAATATCAGAATTTCTGACTCTGAGAAACAGAACAGTTTATGGATGAACCTCTCAAGGTCTTGGATCCAGCTCTCTGCTTTGGTCAGGGCAAACTTCAAAATAAGGTCTGATTGCTCAAAACCTTGTCTAGTAATTTTGTTTCCTCCATCTGTTGGAGGTTCTGTCCATTGTATTTAATCCTCTTTTCTGTGCACCTCGGAGAAGACTCTGAGTCCATTTTCTCTGCAACTTACCCATCCTTTCTTTGTACTCTCTATAAAACATTCAAAGTTAATGACTTTTACTTCTCTGTGTAGTAAAATGTGAGTTTAGTGAATTTGCAGAAGACGTTAAGATCAATACCAGGAATTCAGTGCAATTCACTGCATTCTACTTGAGATTCCCTCCAACTCCCAAGCTTTATAAATAATGAAAATAGTTACAAATTTGAGTTAATTTTTTAAATAGTAAGTTGTGTAATATAAATGCAAGACAGTTTATTTTGGTATTTATTTAGCTGTTGGGCATTTTGAGCCAAATATTTATATCTGCCTTCATAAAGAAAACGTAATACTTAAATGACACCTGGCTAAGTCTGATTTTCCCTCCCTTTTTGGCATGATTTCTTACATATACATTCCTGGATTGAAAATTTGACCATACTTATGTGTCCAGACCAGAGATTGGAAAGACCAAAGATGGAGTACATCTCTTAATGATTCAATTCAATTATCTTAGAGGTGTTTTCAAACTTAAAAGACTCTATGAATGTTATTCAGTAGCAGCAAGGATTATAAAAGGGGGGAGGAGTGTTAAACTGCATTTAAACTTAAATATAAGGTTGAAAATACAGAATTTTTATTGTTACTGTTAGACTTTGCAGCATAGGAGGTAAGATGTCAGTGGAGAAAGGATTCATAAAATGTTTATTCAGAGGTTTAAAAGGAACTTTTTGGCTCTGCATTCTCACTGGGGATGCATTATTGTTCCAGTCCTGGTGTAAATGTGTCACTGCATCCATGCCAAAATGAAGACATTCAGTGACATTCTGAAGTGCTTTTGTCAGCTCTTAGGTGAGGATTCAACAACAAACGTGCCTAAGTCACAGATGTATCAGCATTCTTGTGGTTAAGACCCATGTGTATCAGTAAGAACAGATTTTTCCTTTTCTCCTGCCCTCTCTTTAGGCTTTAGAAAAGGCAAAAAGCTATTTAATTCACATCATACTGCTATTAACTACTGTAAGCTGATAATGCTTTTTTTGTAAAGCGATTACGTTGTTGGTTTGTTGGTTT
>WEIU01004732.1:422-15033 GCA_013389925.1 Aegithalos caudatus | reverse complement strand
AATAACTCTTCATTTATATTCTGTGGGCATTAACCACAAAACTTGATTTGTTTTGAAAATCTTTTTTAGCTGTATTCATCTGTGGTAAGGCAAGTGGTAGGAAAGAAAAATCAATTGCAGCTGTATTATTTGCAAAGTAATCAATTCACTTCTCCATTCTAACTAGAAGAGGCATCCCGAGAAGCTGGGAAAATTACACTAATCTGATATGTTTGGATCTTTGTTTCATTGTAAAGACTGATACTCATCTCCTTGCATCCACTTCCTTTGAATTTCATTTAGAGTTCACATAGATAAGGGATACTTGAACACATCTTGAATGTGGATATAATAACCCTGTTCTTTTGACAGTACTTTGTCTTTTTTGGTCTTGTTTTGGCTTCTCTTTGATTCATTATCTGTAGTCATTATTTGGACCTGAAAAATGTCTAAAATTATATGTTTAAAGTAATTTATGGAAAGGAAGGAAACAGTAACTTCTCAGTCCTTGGTTTTCATGCATACTAAGTATTATTCTATCCAAGACTTGATTCCATTATTAGTATTTTCATTAAAATAAATTTTATTCTTTTTACTAACTGGTGATGGAATTAGTAATTTAGAGAAAGTGAAGGGCTGTAAGCTTTATGTGCTGATCTTCAAGTCTTGCAAGTACACATGGAACAATTAAGTGTTTTTCTAACATAAAATCTACATAGACTCAGAATAATCTCTTCCATTATGAGGATATGTTTAACCTGAAACTGTTTAAGCAAATGTTTTCATAAACTCATCTATCTGATGTAAAAAAACCCAAATTTCCTCATGATTTGAACTTAATTCCTTCACAGTTCTTTTATTTCCATATATAATCATTCTGTTTAGACACGTTTCCAACTGTGCAACAATTGTCTATGACATCAGTAGCTCTTCATTCTTCCTGGTGTATATTCCCTTTTTTATATTTATACATGGCAATCCTATTCTTTGTCAGCCTTTTAGCTGACTAAGCAAGCTCTGTTCTTTGTGTTTAAGATTCATTTTCTGTTCCCCTCCCAGCCACCCTAATGGCTCTTCACCTTCCTCTTGAGTCTTTCAGTAGAATGACAGTACAGGGTACAGTTATTAGTCTGTCAAAACATCCTTTTGCAGTTAAAAGATTAAATTGCACAGTACCATTGTTGTCATTACAATTTTGGTTTCTCCACTAAGATGCCTCACATTCCATTTGTATTTTTCTTTATGCTTGGCTGGCTTTAGTGCTGTTTATTCTACATCTGTTGCAGCCAGATGGAAAAAGGGCAGGACTTCTGTTTTAGTAATAGTAGTAGTAATAATATTAATACTAATTAAAAATTTCCCAATAACAATTTCATTTGAAATTATAAAGTGATTTTGTTTGAGGTGACAAATTCAAATTGTATTCTAGTATCAAAGAATTTAATCAATTAAGGAAGCTAGTGAAATCTGAGAGCCTAGTTGCAATGTGTAGATGCTTTCTCATAGGAGTACCAGTATGAATTTATACTCCTGAATTTGCAAATACTCTGTATGATCATTAACTGGCATTTCATTTCTGTGATGTTTTTGCATGGTTTATCATTCACAGTGATAAATTGCATGATATCATGGTGTTGAATCAACAATTTCTGTTTAGGTCCACTCACATGCTGTCTCCATTAACACAAATACTGAGTTACTGCAGTTGCATTCACTATGTGCAAAATACTTTGTGCATTAATTTTTATTTTCCTGAAATAACCTATGCTTAAATTCTTGCTCATATTTTTTAAACTGTATTGTTGTTTTTTTCTTTTTTTGTGATATTTAAATACTACCTTTGTTTAATCCCAGTCAATGTGGTGCAATGAAGCAAATTGTGGTGGAAGAAATTTTTCATTCTGGTATTTTTAGTTTAAACTGATAATTATGGAAGATACAGTAGTGACAATTTACTAACAGTATGATATTAGGTGTGCTAAGGTTAATTGTGTTTTTTATCAGAAAGGACTTGATGGGAAATGCTGCATCATTGCAATGACATTGCCAGGGTTTCTAAAGGGAAGGATTCAATTGTTATTAATTATATACATAGCTATGTTTTTAAAGGCTTTTTAAACCTAATGTGTAGGTTTAAAAAAGCAAGTAATTTAAATGATCATACTAAGTAATATTATACTTCAAAAATTTTACTGCTAAGCTGACACCTCTTGTATTAATAGCATTCAAACAGGAACTCAGGATATAAAGAGAATGAGGCCTTCAAAGATGTAAACCAGGATTAGTGTCATGAAGAATGGTGTTTTAAATAAAATTTTTAAAACAGACCTTTTGCTCTACTCAGCTCTTCCTGGTTTCAGCCTGAGAGTTCAGAGGACAGTAAAATGGTTTACTTTTGCAAAGAGGTTTAGAAAAAATTGAGTTGAGACAATACTGAAGTGACCTCACTTGTTAAGATGACTTAAAAGACTGATACTGCAGCACAGCTTGTTTGAGTGATGATGGGGCAAGGAGAGGGAGAAAAGGAGCAAGAAGAACAAACGGGACTAAATATCAGTGGGAGATACTTAGTTTAGACAAGCTAAAAGGAAAGGTGACACAGGCAGTTTCTAAAATCTCTGAAACCAGACATTTTAAGAAAGGAGTAATATAACCACCTCTCTGGACAGATTTGACTCTCCTTTGGGGAGACAGATATGTCCCATCTGCTGTACTTGATGTTATGCTTTTCTTATGTTTTCTGTGATATAATTTTCTTTTTTCAATACTCCGTGATTTTTTTTCTTTCCTTTTTGATGTGAACATTTTTTGATGTGAACCATTTTCAACAACAAAAGTGAAGTGAATCCACTGGTCACATCTTACTAAATAATTGAAATCATCCTTTTTATGATATGACACATAGGTGTCCTACAAGCCATCCTGAAGAATTGTTGAGGGAAAACAGTAGTGGGGATGAAGAGTGTTTACAGTTGTCTCTGACGTTGTTATGAAGGAGCAATAATTGACAATTAAAAAAAAAAAAGTTTCATAGAAGCAGTGATTACTACAAAGCAGTTAATGGGCTTCAGAAAAGGAGGATTAAACTGTTCTATTTTCAGCTTTGGAAGTTTCCTGTGAACAGTTTAAAAACAAATGAAATTGGTCTTTTACCGATTGACTCTTCTTTCTCTGCCAGTTTGTTGACACTTCGAGCCCTTTGCTCCACAAGGAACGAGAATACAATTGGTCTAGTACATGGTCTTTAATTGAATTGATTACTTTGCCCTGCTGCTCAGGGAATTGATAAATTGCTACAACCTTCTGTTCTGAAAGTTAGTGGGGGGTTTTTGTCTTTTGTTTTCAGTATAAAAAGAAAGTATGAAAGAATAGTGTTCAGAAGTGGTTAGAGATATCACTGAATTTGTTTTGACTAATTATATTATTGCAGTCTTAGTTCTGTGAAATATTTTAGAAATTAATCAGTGGTTCCTGTCATTTCTTTTTTTTTGGTTTAATCATGCAGATAAAATAAACTTTCATATTCAACGTGCCACTTGCGGTAGAATATAACTGAGTGTTCTGAGCTTTCAATCTCAAAGTTATTTCTTTGATCTGAAAATATTGCTAAGAAGAATCTTTTTTTGACCACTTAATGTGACTCTTAATACAATAATGTTTCTGTAAAAAGTAGTTGACCTGCAGACACAAAACGAATGACATTTTGTTATCAAACAGAATAAAGGAAATTCCCAAAGTTGTTATTTGATCAAGAAATTATGACAGGAGTCATATTTTTTTTCCAACCAAATCAATATTTTATTGATAATTGCAAATGCCCTGTCCCCTTCTTTTTCACAAATATGTTTCCCACTTATCAGATTCTGTAAGTCACAGATCATAACTGTATAGCATTTTCAAGTCATCTGGGGTTTTGTTGCTGATTTGTGGAAGATGTTGGGGTATCTGGGTACACTGAATGACTTTTGTGATATCAGTCATTATTTATCTTTGATTTTATTTCATATCCTGTTATGAATAGATTCTTTACAGCTATTATAAATCAGTTGAGAAAATTCAAGGGGTTGCTTTGTCTGAAGGCATGCACTGGGGAATGTACCACCCACATTTGCTTCATAGAATCACACAAGTTTTGGAGGGCTCAGTGGGTTTGTGTTCCTCTGGCACTGAATTCATGGCAGGTTGTACTGGGGGATTTAGTGCCACACTGCAAAATTTACATACAAACCTACCTTTATGATTTTTTTCTCTATTTTAATCTCAATATGTAAATAATTTTTTAGTTGTAAGTCAAAATCTTATGCAAGTTGGCATCAAAACATGATTTATTAGTGATGGAAAGAAGCATATTTTCAAAGAAGAGAAGCTATGGTATGGTGCTGAAAATGAATGAATAGCTTTAATTACTTTTCTCAGTTTCTTTTGGTTTTTTTCCCCCCTATTATGATGACTGTGTAAGTATACCTTTATCTGTTTTTTCATGAAATAAACACGTTTTTCTGCAAAATTTTAAATGGGTATTTAATTCGAGGAAAACTGCCTCAGACATTTTGGGGAGTTAACTGGCAAATA
This sequence comes from Aegithalos caudatus, assembly GCA_013389925.1. Classification (NCBI taxonomy): domain Eukaryota; kingdom Metazoa; phylum Chordata; class Aves; order Passeriformes; family Aegithalidae; genus Aegithalos; species Aegithalos caudatus. The sequence goes on along the minus strand of WEIU01004732.1, from coordinate 10,482 downwards.
TCCAGCTTCTGCAAGGGGTAATATTTGATTAACCTCTGACCAGAAATAACTGTGTCCATCAGGACATACAAAAGCAGTGTTGAACTGTTTCATCATGCCTTGAAAATCTTTGCTTCACTGGGCTCTTACTGTGCTCTGAGAAGATAAGGATGTTGTTGAAGCAGATTCAGAATTGCACAGTAGAACTCAAAAGAGAAACAAAAGCTCTCTGAGGTTGAAGCTAAGAGGTTTCAAGAGGAAAACTGGAGTGGAGACTCCTTCAGGTCTTACCCTGAGGTTGCTCTTGTCCTGAAAAACTAATGGAAGAAAAGGAAATACGTAGAAAGAAATATGTAGAAAAAAATATTATGAGGGTCGATAAGAAGGATTACCATTTTATTGATTACAGTTTTTATAATTGAAATATCTAAGAAGTCAAATTAATTTCAACTATTAAACTTATATATTGGTGAAAATCAGTTTTGGGATTAGTAAAACTGCAGCTGTGAGGAAAATCCGTGGTAAGCAAAAAAGTTCTGTGTTTCTACCAAATGTGACTTTCAAACAGAACATTCTTTTTCTTATGTCCTTGTCTATTTTGGTTTTCATGTATGTTGACAGTTTTGCTGCCTAACCGTGTAAACTGTTGCTCTGTTTCATCCTTTTTTGCAAAGATAGCTGATATGAAATGCATATAAAATACCTTGTGAAGAACCCTGAACTGTCCCAAAATTTGTTGGGATCCAAATCAGAGATAGTATTTTTTTAATATAACTGAGTGTAGTATATTAAAAAATGTATGCTAGGATTTAAAATCCTAATTAGTGCTGTATTTTTTTGTTTCAGTTTCAGAGGTTCCACGTGTAAGACATTTGTATCATTGGGCTCCATCTTGCTAAGTAGTCAGAGTGATCTGTTGGCACCTCAAGGAAATTTTCAAAGCAAGCCTTAGGCACTTAAAATTCTATGTTCTAATTCCATATTTCTGTAATAATGTGGTCCCATATTTATGTACACATTTATTCCCTCAGTGAAGCATTCAGAAACAAGAAGAACAAAGGAATTTTCTGTCTTCATCAGTCATCTTGCCTTCCAAAACAAAAGTCTCTTTAATCTTCTGGGCAGCAGTTGTAGATGTTTAGTGTGAAAAAATACCCTTTTTGATTATTTTGTTTCCCTTTGAATAATCCCTTGTCTGTACAAACAGAATATTTGTAATAGCTGTGGTTTAAGCATCATTATACTGTATGTAGTTGCATATCTACTTTTTATAATCTGAAGTTACATGCTAAAATGTTCTCAAGGAAGAAAGTAGACTTCCTATTATTTTCCTGCTGTCAAATAAGCCTTTTTCTCTTCCCATCTCATAAATAGCCTCCCTTCCAGCCATTTTGCTTAGAGAGTTCCCCTTTCACACAAGCAAAGGGCGTTATCCATGAGCATTTTTTTAAATATTATTCCATTGATAAGAGTAATTGTGATGTCCTCCCTGTCATGAATCAAAACTGTAAACAGCATAAGAAAAGGAAATAATTTCCTCTTTCTCAGCTCTTTTTTCTGTCAGGAATCCAAGCTGCCTTTGAGCAGCTGCTGTTCTGGGTGGTGCCCATCACGTCAGAGGCTGCTCTGCAGGGTGGTGCCAGGTACAGCATCCACAGCATCTGCTGCTTTGGCTTCTGCTGGAGCAGCATTGGAATGCTGGTGATTTCTGTTTCTCCACCTCAACTTCTAAAGAGCTTTTGTTAATCATATTCTTTAAATTTGAGCAGAAATCCATTCACTTGGGGAATGTGTAATGCAAACTTTTTAACTCAGCTTTTAAAAGCATTACTGTATATTTTTTTGTAGAAAATCTAGCTTTAGTATTAGAGATATTCTGTTAATTTAGGGTAATTTCTTCCTGTCTCTTGTGTATTTTGTTTTCAAACCCATATCATTGACTTAGTATTCATGTCACAATGAAAACATATTCTTCCTGTGGTTGGGGGCTCTGATGAGTAGCCTGAATATTGCATATTGATTGCTCATAAATCACTCTATATGTGAAACCCTTACTTTTGCTTTGTGATACTACACAAGGTTGTATTATCTTTTATAAAGGGTTGAGTGCAGTTAATAGAAAAAATGGTGTATGGAATTATTGTTCTCTTTTATTCTCTCAAGAAAAAAGATAAGTCATGTTGTTCAGTTAGGAAAAACTAAACTGTATGGATTTATGAAGCTTATAGGACATTTTGAGGCATTTTCAGAAAATGCTTATCTACTGACCTTGTATGAGACATGTCTGCCAGAAAAATTAGATTCATATGACACTAAAAGTTATAGATTTGAAACTATTTTTCCTCATCACACAACCATAAAAATTGGCTGCAAAGCAGCATCAGTTTTCTGCAATAGGAATTTACTAATCCTTCTTTCACCAGAACCAGATTTCATGTAGTTACAAAACAGATTTAACTGTAAAAGCCTGAAGTAATTTTTCACAAGGACTGCATCAGTATTCAAATAAACTTGTTCAACAATATTAAATCTATTTTATTTAATACCTTCCCGTTCCCTATTCTATTGTACTAGAAATAAAATATGTCAGGAAATTGGTGGTAGGCATAGGAAGATAATAAATTGAGAAGAGATAAACTGAGTGGCATATACAGATATCTCAATCTGAATGTGGTCTGGTGGGTACATTTTCCTGATTCCATTTACTTTTCACTAATATATGTAAGTATATATATATGTATATATAAATACATAAAGAGTATATATATGTGTGTGTTCCTTCACATAATTATTTCCATACATTTCCACATTAATTTCCCTATACAAGTCAGAATTACTTCAGTATCAGAGCAGTAGATTGTAACAGTTCTGTTTATCCAAAGGTTAAATTAAATCTGTCCATTTGGGTTGTTCCTATGGAACACTTTGTTAGTGAAATCATCATTTGTGGGAAAGCATTATGGGGTTTAATGGACTCATCTGCATGATGAGTCCAAGTTTTTTGTTGACAGAAAAATGGGAGAAGGCTGAGCTGTGCCAAGGGGCTCTGCTGCCATCCTGGAGGGGCTGGAGAAATGGGCTGAGAGGAACCTCATGGAGTTCAGCAAGGGAAGTGCAAAGTCCTGCACCCAGGGAGAAAAAGCCCAGAGCCAGCAGTGTGCTCTGAGAGGGAGAAAGGTAACCTGGGCTGAGGTAGGCAGGGTGCTGCCTGCAGGTCAAGGGAGGTGACCCCAGGGGCAGAACTTATAATGTAGCTTGACTGTTTTCATGTCACTTTTAAATTTTTTAGTGAATATTGCAGCATAAAATTCTAACCAAATTGCCAGATTAATTATTTTAATTGACCTTTTATAGCTTTAGTTTAAGAACAGCCATGTAATTAGCAAATGACAGTTACTGTTAGGTTTATCCTGAGTTTTATCATTCTTTTATTTGTGAAAATGTGTTTAGTACAGGTTCTTATAGCTTAGTTTTTACTGTTTACCTGTATACAAGTACCAGTAAGTACCAGTAAGTACAACACAGCAAAAGCAGGGAAGAAAACAGGTGACATTTTAGTGTATGTTTGCATGGTTCTTTACATTGTCCTTTCATTGTGCTTTCACTCAATACTCCCAACATCTCAAAAGCAGAAAGATCAGAGAACTCATTAAGCTCTCTGAGTGATAATCACATGATTAAAAAAAATAAAAATCTAAATTTCAAACATAAGTATCCTTGACTCCTGAAGAGCAGAAGTTGTAGCCGTATCTTTCATGAGGATAAGCCCATGTCAGGATGGCCTGGTGTATAAATTATGGAGTGCATTTCTAGCTCAGTTTTTTGCAAAGGGAGAATTATTTTGAATTCCAGATAATTATGATGTAGAGTTAATTGGCATGGATAGCAGGTTTAATTTTATTAACATTTGCTTGTATGGTTCCTAATATTGTTCAGTTCTGCCTTTGGGGAAAAAAAAAAAAATGAAGCTCCCCCCACCCCCATCCCCAACTACTGTAGCTTAAATATTAGTAACTTAAGAAACTTAAATACTTCATATTCTTATGCAATAGTCTACTAATCAACATTTATATATCACAGCTAAAATTAAATTAAATTAGATTGAAACTAAATTACAAGGTCCTGAGTAAATTGGATTTGGTAATTTACTACTGAGTCAATCTGCAACTGATGTCATAATTTAGATTTGCCTCTTATGTGAGAATGATGCCAAGAATTATTCTTCCCTTTGCAGTTTCAATTTGTGAGCATGAAGAATAACGATCATGCTTGAAGTACAAAACCAGTAACTGGCCAGATGTTAATAATGAATTTGTAAAGATGCCATTGCAGGTCTGTCAGCTCATCTTTTCTTGAATTTGAGAGACAAAGCTGGGGCTGTGTGACTCTCAAGAATGCTCAAAGTAAGAGGTGTCTTATGGTTTGTGTACATAAACCAGACAGGATTCAAGATGAAGAAGAAATGTTGCAGATGTCATACTTAGCTATATTTATAGTCACTGAGTTTTATGCATTAAATACTGCCTTGAGAGCTTTAAGGAAATTTTAGTTTTTGACCACTGACCTGTTTATCATTTATCACCCTAAATTCTGACAACTGGCTTACTTCTAGAATGTGTGGGAAATAATTTTTGTAGAAGGTGTTTGAGGATGAGATCCATATCAACTTCTTTTTTCCGGTTTAGTTAGCTTTCAAAATGTATATTTCATTTTTTGAGTCCTAGAAAGGGATGGTTTGACATGATTTCCTACTTTCTGATATAAATCAGGAGACTGTTTTATTACATAATAGCGTGGCTTGCATAAATGCACTCCATTTATGAAACCTCTTACATATTTAGGGAAATTTCATAATATGCCATATTACTGTGAGTTGTTCTTCCCAGCTGGAACAACGGCCTTGGGCATGAAGCCACACAGTTGGGCAAAATAATGGCATCATTTTATAGCTTGATAATGGCACCATTAGCACAAGATATTATCATATCACCTTTTTATGGATACTTATACTTTAAACCAAGCTCTGTTATATGACATAAGTGCAGCATTGGAACAGACTTCAAAAAATAAAGGTGCAATTTTTCTTTCAGAAAGTTAAATATTGTAACATTTATGTAGCTATTATCTTTATTCTTTATAAAACAGTGAGCTTCAGTACAACACGTCTAATAGAAAAATATGTATAAGCCCAGCAATTTTGCATCTGAAATAGGTACTCAGGTGTGAGGTGTTTCTTGACCCATCAAGTGAGACTTACTCCCAAACAGATGGATGAGAGCTCTTGGCCAAATTGATGCAGTTTCTCATTCTTCCAGTCTGATGGAGCTGCTGGTGCTTTGGAGATTATACAAAGTGCAGGTTCAAAAAGTTAATTTTGAGTGTTCCAGAACTCAGATTTTTAACTCTAGTCTCAGTTAGTAATAGTTGATCTGCTTACAGACTGCAGCCTCATATTTGAACTTCAGCTTTGCTGCTCAAAGCACAAATCTCCAATTGCAATTAAAATGTGTTGCAAGATCTACTCTCTCAGATAATCAGCTTATTATGACAATCCAATCCACAGCAGTAAAGATTTCTGAGAGATTTTCTGTTCTATAGTAGATCACTTTTGCCTATGGATGAAATACAAATACTTTGATGTAATAATATTCAGTAGGATAAAAATCTGAGACTGGGAATATCAGTTATCACTATGGAAAACATGTTAGGCTTTGAGTTTTTTAAGGAGTGTATTGTGCAATTTTATTACAGTTTTTTCCAATATTGTTCTTATCTGTTCAAACTTGGGATCCCAAACAACAGAAGAATTGTTGCTTAAATATTTGATTTCGAAATTTGTCAGGCAGTTGGAGTTTTAAGTAGGAAACACATTTATGCTAAGTTATGTTGAAAGAATTACGGAAAATTATTAAGAATTTCCCTTGATTTGAATGCTTTGATTGCCTTTCACTTCAATTGGAATTGTTACATTTCATATCCAACATCTTTAAGAGGTGTTCAGATGAAATATTGGTCTAATGACTTCACCCAGGAAACAGACCAAAACCTATCAACCTTCAATAAAGAAGAAGTTGACCTGAAATTGCACAGAATTCTGGTATCTTTGATTCCTATCAGGCTTTTAAATTATAGCACAGCAAATATTTGGTGACCTTGAAAAGTCACTAAAATCTATAGTTAGAATTGTAGAAGATAAGATGTAAAGGAAAATAAGGAGAATTTCTTTATTTCATAGGAAAAAAGCATCTAAGATGTTTATGGTAGAGACTTGATTAAATGCTGAGATGTTTTCATCCTTGGCATTATGATATTTCGTCACAATAAAGTCAATAAATAGTCAAAAATAAACAAGTTAATAACATAAATAGTGTAACAGCCAGTAGTTTATATTTTATATAGTTCTTAGTGAAAGAGTATACAAAGATTTTTTGGTAATATATTAAATAAGCTTCAATTTCAGAAACACTTAAAATCTCTCGGTTTATTTTGGAAAGATATTGAGCAGATTTGAACAATTGGTTTTGGGTTTTTTTAAGACCAAGATTGGAAAGGTAGCAATTAAGAATGATTAAACTTTTTTTTTTTGAAAGATCATTTAAAAACTGTAATAACTGTGGCTTATTATTGTATTATCTCACACAGTGGTTGAGGCTGGGAGGAACCTCTGGAGGATGAAATGAAGGGTATTGTTTAAAGATGGAGTCATTGAGTAGATAACACTTCCCAGTGCAATTCTTCAGGCCAGTACTGAAAAGGCAGAGAAGTGCTCTTCACAAACCATAAACATTAGAGTGGTGCTCCTGTAATAGTGTGTTGCAGTAAATACACAGATTATATAACATCAAAGTATTTGTCATCATTACCAGAATCAGGGCATTTCTCTCAGGAACTTTTGGTGTAGCAAACTTTAAGTTTGTCTTGTGACTTTCTGCCGAAATACCAGTGGGTACCCTTTTTTCTTTTCTTGTGATACAAACAGACATTTGCAAGATGTATTTTATGCTTTAAAATTAAGAAAAAATCATAATACTCTCTGGTACAAGACACGGAGAAGGTTAAGTTTCACTTGAACCAGATAGTATTTCTTGTTTCAAGTGAGCACTTTTAGCATGGATATCTCTGCTCTTGCCAGCCCTGGAAAAATGGAGGGGAAATTCAATCTTTCAGAAATCCTTTTTCTGTTTTTTCTTCTGTTATTGACACGGAGACCTAATAACCCATACTAAAAACTGTGAGAAGGGAAATAATCATGCTTATTCATGGAGTCACAGAACCACTGGAGTTGGAAAGGACCATCTGGAGATTGTGTGACCCCTCAAAGCAGGGTCAGCTAGAGCAAGTTGTCCAGGGCTTTGTTGAGTCAGGTTTTGAGAATCTCCAAGGACTGAGAATCAATACCCAACCTGTCTGAGCAGCCTGCTCCAGTCTTCGATCCTCCTTGCAGTAAAAAAAATATTTCTTATCTTTAAATGGAATTTGCTCTCTTTGAATTTGAATGGATCTAGGTTGAAGTTTAAAAAGAAAATTGGAACATGAATCACTTTTAACGTAGTGTTTGTTAAAAAAAGTATTATTGAGAGTGATTTGTATTGAAAGAGTTTTTCAGTATAGAACATCTCATTTGTGGAAATCACTTGTAACCCTTGAATATGATCACATGGTTTCGTTGTACTGTTTCCCACCAGGCTAAATCAAGATTTCAGTAAACAACATAAATCAGCATTAAGCCCTCTACAGATGAATAAAATAATTGCAAAAAACGCTTACTTGCAGCTAGAAACCAATTAAGTGTTCTCAGAAATAATAAATATACAAATCTCTATTTTTTAATATCTATGTTCTTGTTTCGGTGAAAACCATGAGTGTGTTTGCATTTGGAAAAAGGAGTGTTGGAAAGATCTGGGGAATTTCTGTAATCATTAAGGAGAAAAAACCCTCTCCTTTTTGAGTGTAGTCAGTGCATTTAGTTGAAGACATCTTTCTGCTGTATTTTTGTCCCAGAAAACATACTGAAAATCTTTCCTGGAATACTCTGAGGATATTTCTTACAAATGACTGTTGGCAAGATAGATACCTTTAAAATCTTTACGTGAGAAGTTCACTCTGCAGGGAGTAAAGAGTATGATTTTAATTTCTTAACTTCACTTTTTCAATACATTCCTGCACTTAGAGCCAGAGAGACTGAATTTTCTTTTAAAGTATCTGTTCCTCTGTGCCCTGCTCATAGCTCTCTTAAAAAAGCCTGGTCAGGCTTATAGAGTGGAATAATTGGAGTTTGTCAAATATGATGATTTTGTGGGAAAATTTTTGAAGAAAATTGCATTGTTTTAGTTTGTAAAACTTTTCAGAAAAAAAAATATTTCAGGGTTAAACCACATTTTCACATTTTTGTTTTTTTTAAGCAGGACTTTTTCCCATTTTTCAAATTTTAGGAAATAATTTTTCCTTTAAAGGCTCATCAAAACTGTTTTATATTTTTTTGGCCAGCTCAGCCAATTTTTGAAAACTATGGGAGAAAATAGTGACCTCGAATTTCCTAGCTCTCTGCAGAAATGCCCATAATTTGTTCTGAAATTTTGTCTAAAATTGTTGTGAGTAATTGATGCTTTTATTCTTCTATTTCCTTTGGTAATGTGTGATAACACAAGCATTTTTATATCTCTTTCTCTCAGCTGGTAGATTTTGAGATCATCTCTCTTATTCTCTTATTAAAAATCTTGGGGCTGCTGTTTTTAAAATCAATCTTGGAGCTCACAGCTGTCCACACAGGACATGTAGATCTATGTTCTGTAGCTGTGATTTTTTAGGAAATTAAGTTTTGTTAGAGGATTTCCTCGAATTTACCAGATTGCACTTGGAAAATGTTTCCTTAGTTAAAAGAAGCAATAATTTTTCTGAGACGTAGAGGAAGGCTGGAAGATACCTGATCTTTCCTAGACTTACTCTTCTGAATAAGTTTCTTATTGCCTTATTCCCCTGCCATATTATAGATTGAGAACAGCAAATGAGGCATTTCAGAATTCCAAAGTAAATGTCTGTGTAACAGAAGCTGGGTTTATCTTTCTGCATGTGGGTTTTTTGCACGTAGGATCTTTGCCCTGACTCATATACTTGTTTTGTCAGAAGATGATACTCACTATTTTGAGATCAAATTCATCTATCTATATTCATCCTCTCTCTTCCTACTCAAGTGAAAAAATCTCGATAGCTGAACAATCACCCCCAAAAGCAGATCTTAACATTTCTGCCCTAAGTTGGTATGAAGTATTCAACATGAGGAATGAAAAGGCACAACACGTCTTGACAGAGTGCAGGCCACCATCATAATTATGTAGGGCTCTTGAAAACTATTTTCATTTTTCTGTCTGAAGTCATGAAGTGCTCTAGCTGCAAAAGTGCTTATTTTCTTTCGATTTTGATTTTGTTGAAGCTTTTCAACAGACAAATGGTTATTGTGGATTTGCACAAGCCTGATTAAACAATTAGAGCTTGTGGAAAACACATTGGGAAATCCAGTTTTTAAAAAGTGGGAATAAAAAGTACACTCAATGCTGACAACTTTAAATATTTGTTTTCTTTTCAACGGTAGGGCCTTTATGAATTAAATCTGACTGAAGTTCCTTGCTGCTTGTCCATGAGCTCGTTCTGAGCTTTGGAGGTATCTTCCAGATCACAGTTCTAGGTGGTACATTCATACATTACACTCTCATTTCTACATTTCAGTTATAAAACTTTCTGTAGAAATGCTGTTGCCAGTTGTATCAGTGTAGTCCAGCATGTCATTGCCAAAAAGGCAGTATGGTCTTGTTTATTGGAAAACAGTTTCAGCTGAGCAGCCCTGCTCTTCAGTTTTACATCATTCTGAGTCTTCCTGAAACCCAGTTACTCATGCACCTTTCCCAACCTAATTCTTCCAAGTTGTTAAAAGGTTTCTGCCATTTCCATTACACATTTCTCTGCAGTTCTGTGCAAATACTCTTCTGACTGTGACAGCATATCCTCAGTGATATGTCAGTGATCCATCACTCTTACTCTATGTACTATGAGGGTGAGTGAAGTCTCACCCTGACAGTTGTATCTG
>WEIU01004731.1:663561-703448 GCA_013389925.1 Aegithalos caudatus | reverse complement strand
CACCCCGGCCCGGGCGGGCAGCGCGGCCGCCCCGCTCCCCCGAGATGTTCCCGGGGAGCCGAGGATGTGGTGTCCTGGTGTAGAGTTATGAATCAATTACCATCCAGGACCACCCCCCACCCCAGCAATGCAGCCCGGCTCTCAAGTCACGGGGAACTGTAGCAAAGATTTAATTTTATTTACTTCATTGTCTGTCCTCCCTTCCCGAGTGGGATGGAGACGAAAACATCCTGCAGAAGTTTCTGAGGGAAGAAGAGATAAATATCTTTCTTATTCTTAGCAGTATTATTGGTTTGTTTCTTTTCCTACAAGAAAAAGGAAAATAAAAATAAAAATAAAAAAGAAAAAGAAAAAAAAAAAAGAAGAAAGAAAAGAACGAAAAGATAAGACAAAAGAGGAAAGAAAAAAAGGTAAAGAAAAGTGAAAAGAAAAATAAAAACTAAGCAAAATTAATCAGGAAAGGGGGAAAAATACGAAAAAGAAAAGGAAATTAAAAGAAGAAAGAAAGAAAGAAAGAAAGAAAGAAAGAAAGAAAGAAAGAAAGAAAGAAAGAAAGAAAGAAAGAAAGAAAGAAAGAAAGAAAGAAAGAAAGAAAGAAAGAAAGAAAGAAAGAAAGAAAGAAAGAAAGAAAGAAAGAAAGAAAGAAAGAAAGAAAGAAAGAAAGAAAGAAAGAAAGAAAGAAAGAAAGAAAGAAAGAAAGAAAGAAAGAAAGAAAGAAAGAAAGAAAGAAAGAAAGAAAGAAAGAAAGAAAGAAAGAAAGAAAGAAAGAAAGAAAGAAAGAAAGAAAGAAAGAAAGAAAGAAAGAAAGAAAGAAAGAAAGAAAGAAAGAAAGAAAGAAAGAAAGAAAGAAAGAAAGAAAGAAAGAAAGAAAGAAAGAAAGAAAGAAAGAAAGAAAGAAAGAAAGAAAGAAAGAAAGAAAGAAAGAAAGAAAGAAAGAAAGAAAGAAAGAAAGAAAGAAAGAAAGAAAGAAAGAAAGAAAGAAAGAAAGAAAGAAAGAAAGAAAGAAAGAAAGAAAGAAAGAAAGAAAGAAAGAAAGAAAGAAAGAAAGAAAGAAAGAAAGAAAGAAAGAAAGAAAGAAAGAAAGAAAGAAAGAAAGAAAGAAAGAAAGAAAGAAAGAAAGAAAGAAAGAAAGAAAGAAAGAAAGAAAGAAAGAAAGAAAGAAAGAAAGAAAGAAAGAAAGAAAGAAAGAAAGAAAGAAAGAAAGAAAGAAAGAAAGAAAGAAAGAAAGAAAGAAAGAAAGAAAGAAAGAAAGAAAGAAAGAAAGAAAGAAAGAAAGAAAGAAAGAAAGAAAGAAAGAAAGAAAGAAAGAAAGAAAGAAAGAAAGAAAGAAAGAAAGAAAGAAAGAAAGAAAGAAAGAAAGAAAGAAAGAAAGAAAGAAAGAAAGAAAGAAAGAAAGAAAGAAAGAAAGAAAGAAAGAAAGAAAGAAAGAAAGAAAGAAAGAAAGAAAGAAAGAAAGAAAGAAAGAAAGAAAGAAAGAAAGAAAGAAAGAAAGAAAGAAAGAAAGAAAGAAAGAAAGAAAGAAAGAAAGAAAGAAAGAAAGAAAGAAAGAAAGAAAGAAAGAAAAGAAAGAAAGAAAGAGCTGAAAAGGTTGAAAAAATAGGAAGGTGCATTAAAATAAGAAAAATAGAAGGAAAATTAAGAAAATAAGCAAGAGGAGGAAAAAGGAAAGGAAACAAAAGGGGGAAAGAAAAGAAAAGAAAAAATAAAGAAAATAAGAGAAAATGAGAAAAGAGGGGAAAAGAGAAAAGGAGAAAAGACGAGGGAAGGGAAAAGAAAAGAATAGGAAAGAATAAGAAAAGGAAAGGGAAAATAAAGGGAAAAGAAAAAATAAAAGAGAAGGAGAAGGGGAAAGAAGAGAAGAGAAAAAGAGAAGAGAAGAGAAGAGAAGAGAAGAGAAGAGAAGAGAAGAGAAGAGAAGAGAAGAGAAGAGAAGAGAAGAGAAGAGAAGAGAAGAGAAGAGAAAAGAAGAGAAGAGAAGAGAAAGAAAGAAAAAAAAAAAGAAAAGAAAGAAAAGAAAAGAAAAGAAAAGAAAAGAAAAGAAAAGAAAAGAAAAGAAAAGAAAAGAAAAGAAAAGAAAAGAAAAGAAAAGAAAAGAAAAGAAAAGAACTCGCTGCTTTTCAATGGCCTGGTGCAAACCCCTTCCCATTTGCTTCCAAGCCCCCTCCCGCCTCCCACCCACATCTGCAGCCCACCCTACCTCACTGCGAGCAGCACAAGTCACCTGGATCGGCCGTCTTAAAACGTCCCAGTTCCCGGAGATGTTCCTTGCTAGCTGGCCGGGGGAGGATCCGAGGAGGGCAGCGGCATCCTCTCTGCCGGCGAGCAGCTCCGGCGGCTGCCTCCGGCCCCGGCTGCTCCCTGACAATCTGGTTTAAGTTACAGTGGATGTTTCTGAGCGCTGCTTTACTCTGCTCCACAGATACCCCTGTCCCTTCGCTAAAGACGTTTCCAGTAGTTCCGAAAGTTCCGTGGAGGGTTTGGGGTCCGCACCCGCCTCTGCTCTGCCGGGCCGGTCCCGGTCCCGCCGTGCCCCTCGTCACCGGCACACCCGGTCGGGCTGGCTCGGACCCGTTTACATTTTAAAATATGTTTTTAATTTCCTCCAGAGCTTCCCACCTATGTTTCGTCCTGCTTCCCTCTCGGCTCCGGGAGCCGTGGAGCCCAGGGAAGACACGGGAAAACTTTCGCCGCCCGACCCTGCGGGAGGCGGCGGGGCCGGAGCGGCTCCGGGGGGCTCTGGAGGGGGTAAGGGGGAACTCCCTGCCCGATCAGGGTGCCGGAACCTCGCGTTGAGAACGGCACCCCCGAGACTCTCCCAGCTCTAGTGGGTGCAGGGCTGCCTCTTCGTGGTAGTAAAGCTTTTCCCTTCACCGAATTCGGGATATTTGGGTGACAAAGGGGCACACGCGGGACTGCAGCCCACGCCGCCCCCAGCTGCCCTGCCGTGGCTGTAGGGGCAGGGGCTGTCTGCGTCCAGCTCCACGCAGCCCCGCCGTGTCTCCCAGCCCTCGCGTGTTTGCCTGCCGGGGTTTGCGGGTGCGTTTGTGCAGCTGAACGCGGGTGCAGCGGGCGTATGGGGGAACATTGCCTCGCACACACGCGTGTGCAAATGGCTGCAGATGTTAGTTCAGAGCCTGCACACGGGCACGACCTCCCTCCACCACTACTCCCCGGGTTCCCCTTCTGCCCGAGGGCCGCCCCGAGGGGCTACTCCTGCCAGCCCCGCGCCCGTCCCCTGCCCGGGAGCAAAGGGTCCGCAGCCGTGGAAAGTTTGCTCAACTCTTGGCGTGGAGGAGCGGTCCCTCACGGGGTCCTCTCCCCGGCTCTCAGGTGCACACTCCTCCCCAAGCGCCCGGCTGGGGTTCTCCTGCAAAGATGTGGTGTTCTTTAGGTCCTTTATCCCGACGTCCGAACGACAGCACTGGTATCGGGGGACATGAATGTCACCGGCTCTCTCCTTCCGGTCGGCAGGCAGCTCAGGGTTCCCTCCCTGTCAGTGTTTTGGAGATGAACCGAGCCCCATGCCCCTCCCCACAATATTTCGCTGTCCCCTCTGTCATTTCACACCCCCACGGCCGGGCCGTGGCTGCGAGACGGGCCCCGGACCCGGGNCGGACCCGGGCGGCGACCCCGGGCGGGAGGGTCCGGGCCTGCCCCGGGCCGGTGTGCAGGCACCGGGGAAGTTGAGAAGGGGAGAAAGGGGAGGGGGGGGGGAAGAGAATCCTTTGTGTTTTTGCCATCCTTTGTTCCGGAACTAACTTGACCAGTGTGGCCGGGAAGCAGCACCATTTCGATTGGAAAAAGCAGGGGAGAGGGGGGTTCTTTTGATCCTCTTCGGGGAAATTATGTTCGAGGAGGTGATTGGAGGCGGTGACACCGGCTCTGGGCTCTCTCTGCGGCGGCTCACAGCAAAATTTCGTTGAGGGCACTATTTCTGCCTTGCCTGGGAACTTTGGGCTTTAGTTACCCGCGTGGCTCCTACGAGCTGGGTTTGCTCCTCTCTGTCATCCGTTCCCAGGGAGAGAAAACTGTGTGTAGTGCTAAAATGCGGCAAGACAAAATAATCAGCTTTTAAAGTACATGTTGGCTTGGGGGTGGGGGACAGGGAAAGGGGCAGAGAGTAAAGCAAAATAAGTCTATTGCCTGGAGAAATGATGCAATGTTACTGCTGCCCAGTGGCAGTAACCGGAATTGGGTCATTTTAGGGACAAACGCAGGCAAAATTCAAGTCACGTCCACTTTTGATATAAGGATGTGTCCTCTTTAAAAATTGTTATGCAAAAGACTCTCGTACGTGATCTTCTTGCGATAAAAAGCAGCAAGCCAAATATTGGAGCCCGAGTCAATAATGTATGAACAGATTAAGCAACCTTTCTCCCAAGCAATTATTTCAGCAATTGAAAATCTCGCCCGCTCCAAATTTCAATAATAATAATAATAACAATAATAGCAAAAGTAAATAAAGCCCAGCGCAAGTGAGATGATCTCCTGCTCCTTAGCCCTTGCTCGGAAAGAGTGGGTGGAATTTTTCTTTTTCCCCGGCCGGGAAGAGTGACCGAGAAGGTTTTTAAACCACCAGCAGCTTGAAAATCACAACAATTCATAATAATCTGCGGATCGCGCGAGTAAACAGGCATATCGCTGGGCCACCGGCCTGCGGGGTTTATTTGTCTTTAAAGCTCGGGGTAAATTAAGTTTCCGGCTGCGTAATTTTAACAAAAGGTGATAGAAAACGCACTGGGGGAGTAATAGATGGTGGCACGGGGGATCAGAGGGGGGAATGGGTTTAATGCTGATTTATGTGCCGAGGACCGGGGCGCGCCGCCGTCGCGGGAGCAACGCGAGCAGCTCCGCGGGTGCGGGGGCTCCGAGGGTGCGGGGGCTCCGCGGGGCCCCGGGCACGGCCCGGAGCAGCGGCCTGGGGAGGAGCCGCTGCCGGGAGGGGGCTTGTCCCGGTACTACCCCGGAGGGAGGCTGCTGCCCTGCGTGGGGAGGGACAGGCGACCCTCCTGGCCGAGACCGCCAGGAGATCACGAGGGGAAAATAAATTCAGCTGCAGGAGAAGGGCCGCGGGTGCTGCCACGGGGGTTTGGCAGCAGGGAGACGGGGGCAGAAGGCAGAGATCTGGGACGGGTTTCCCCGAGCATCCTTGTGGCTAAAGTCGCCGCAAAACTCTGGCAGAGAAATTTCCCCACTTTTACACTTCACGTCCCGCACTGCCGGCCACGCAGCGGGCAGATTGCCTTTGAGAGCCTCTCCCTGGCTCCACCACAAAAACCTGCCCTCGTCTGCACCGGTTCTGATCTTGATCTTGAATTTGGTCGATGGTGCAGTGGCAATAACCAGCCATTCATTTCGGCTGCAAAAGCAGAGAGCAAGTCAAAAGCAAGGAAATTGAACTTTCTGGAGACAGCCTGGAGTAGACTGGGGTTTTCACCCTCTAGGAGAAATCGTGACCAGGTTTCAGGTGAGGGATGGGACTTTGGATCCGTTTGGGGGCTGTGTGAGGGTAAGATGAAAATATTATTTGGGAAAGATTCCTCCCGGTGCATCTGAGTGAAAAGGTCGTGTGGGAGCAGGGAGATGTTGGAGCACCCAGCCCCACCGAGCTGCTCCGGCTAAGACCCTTTTCCAAGATGTGCCAGAGTACAATAGAAATGCTCGCTAGCATGGCACTTCACCTGCACACCCAGCCCTGCAGCCAAATCCCACATCTCTCTCCAGACAGCAGCCTTACATTCCTGAGCTAGACAAATGATGAAAAAGTTCCAGTTACCGTCTAATGAAAGGCCTCCATCTCCCTTCCCCCAGAGGTTTCCGATGCACATATAATTAGCTCTCAATATTTCATGAATATGGGGTTTTACTAATTCCTTTTCACTCAGGAGATTTCGCATTCGCCGTTTTACCCTCTCTGTCATTTTGCACAAAGCGGTGGCTGTGGGAAGGGTGGTTGCGGGTTGGGGTGGGTTCTTTTAGCTGGATACACAACATCCTTCAGTCGCCCGAGGCCTCAGCCCAGACATCATGGGAGACACAGATCTCAAATGAAGGACCACAGCTTTTTTTTTTTTTTTTTTTTTTTTTTTTTTTTGCGTGGGTAGCAATTCAGGAGCAGGTCTTCTGCTTCTGAGTTACAGCATACTTTGGAGGGAAATTGGTACTTTCTGACCAAAAAAAGCAGTAATCTCAGACAAACCAGGAGGCAGAAGTCAAGCTAAATGTCATGAAAAACCGTCTCATTAAATCTTAGTGATTTTCCACAATAACGGCTTCAAATTGTCTAAATACTACACAAGTGTATTAGTAAGGACAACTCCAAGTTGCCACTCTGTACAATGAAGGGAAAGACTTTGTCAGCATCATCTTTAATTTTTTCTTCATCTAATCATGCCAGAGATATTGACTACATCTTTTTTTTTTCCTCATTTTGCTCTGTCCAAATGTGTGTGCCTCGAGTAAAGTGATATAATGATAGTACAGTCCTGGGGGAGTTTTCTTTAACATAGTGCAAGAACAAAGTTTGGTCCTCGAGTTAAAGCAGATTTAGACTAATGGACTTTTCACCATATCCCTCAGTGCTAAACACCGGCATTTGCAATTCAGCAGAGGAGTTTCTGTAAAGGCAACCCCCAACCAGAAACAGCTCATTAAAAATCCCATTATCCCCATAACTCGCTTATTATTAGTTTAAATGACTGTCTTATGATTTGTAAGAGGGAAAACAAATCCTAAAACAAATTATACTTATAATCACTGAGCCTGGTGGGCAATGGATTTTATTTGCCACACAACTTCAGTTGGATGTTAAAGGTTTTTAGTTCACAATAATTGCTGTCTCTCTATGTGGTCCATTGAAGGATAGCTTTGTTTTCTCACATTAAACTTTGTGAGTCACTAGTTACTGTGTCTTGCCTATTTCTTAATAACAACTTTACACTTCCATGGGCCTTTTCCACCCTGCAATTCTATAGTTGTTTACTAGGAAGCCAAGAGGAGCTGGTGAAAGGGAGAGGAGTCCCCTGAGCGACTGACATGGATGCAGGATCAGAACCTGCAGGCTTTCTGCTGAGGTCTGAGTCACGTTCAACAGGATATTTCCCTGTGTCAGAGACAGAGAGTTCATTCCTATAATGTCTGTCTGTGGGTGTGCTGCAGTGGGATTTTTTCTGTTCTCATCAATCCCTGGGGGTGACTGTAGTGGAACCCCGGAGGAGCTGGCAAGTTTGGAGTTTATAAACCCAGGCCAATGCTGCCTATAGGAAACATCTCAGAAGCTGAAAGTATCTCCTTTAGCTCTCTGGGGAGTGACCTGCAGCAGAAGTAGGACCCTAAGGAAGAAAGGGATTATTCATCACTGCTCTGAGCTGAGACAGGCAGTGCTGAGATCCCATCAACTGCAGGCTCTGCTGCAGGGATCCAAAGCTGTGCAGACACAGAGCAGTGTGAGGTGTGCAAGAAACACGTGTCAGAAGGGCTCCCAGAAAGGACTGCCCCTTTTTTTACTGTTTTCTGCTTCACTGTGATAATTCTTTAATCTGGTTTCCAATGTGCACTCTTTGCTGTTTGCCCCACGACTTTCAGAAGTCAATACAGGTTTTGATCCAACAGTGATTTAAAGACCCACAATTCTCATCCATGCTTTAAGAAAGTGCCATATGTGCAACCTCACGGGCCAAATTGTCACCTGGAGTAAACTGTTGTGGAGAGGGACCTTCAGCGAGCGGGGCTGTCCCTGCCCTGCTGCTCCCAGTACAGGCTCAGAGCAGCGCATACCCCAGGGCTCAGGGCTCACTGCAGATGGAAACAGCCCAGCCCCTTTTCTGGGCTTATTAATGCCTTTTTTTTTGCTGTCCAAATGCTGGTTTCCAGAGACATCTTGTGGCTCTCACCAGCTATCACAGCTGAGCTGCTCCAAATCCCAGCAAGCTGCTCTTCCGGCAGGGTTGGACAGCTGAAAGCTGCTTCCCAGGCTGCTTCATGTTTGTACCCTGAGCGAGGTTTTTTGTGGTTTTTTAGCCCTCAATATATTTTTTCAACATTGTGTGACTGCCTCACACACAGAGCTCAGGTTATGTTATGGGTGTAAGCCCCAGAGTGGCAGGAGAGAAGATCTCTGCAGAGGTGCCACTGGTGTGACAGCCCTCCCAGACTGGTGTTGCCACTGGAGAACAGTGTTTGCTCCCAGGACAGCACCCAGAACTGGAACCTCAGCAGCTAATGAAGCCCAGCGTTGTTTGGTTGCTGGGTTTGGGTTGGTTTTTCTGTTGGTGTTTTTTTTCACAATTTCTTTTGATGACAATGCTACAAAGAGAAATATAAAACAAAAGCAGTTTTGCGAGAAGCAGGGGAAGGACAGTGTTGGCACATGGCAGAAGCTGGGGGATGGTTTGAATCCCTGTGTACTGCAGGCAGGAGGGCCCCCTCCAGCCCTTGCAGCAAGGATTTCCAGGAGCAGTTTCTCAGCTGAAGAAGGAGACATGAACCTCACTGGAGTGTGAAAGACAATCTTTTTCAGAAAAGGGATGGTAGGAAGCAAATATGAGGATTGAATCCCATGACTGTGTAGGTCCCATCCATCCACATGCTGACTGCACAGACAGTGATGTGAAAGCACAGTCCTCCCAGACTGCAGTGAACAAGGACTGTTGGGCTTTTAAAATATTTTCAAAAGTAATGAATTATCAGTAATTATTCAGAAGATAAAGAAAGATCATTTAAACCACTCAGTGTCAGCAGATCTCTTCTTGTAAACCTCTTGTTTAGACAACAAGCCCATCATTTTGTCTACCAGGGTGGCTTGTTCCAGCAAGCATGGGCAGCCCTGCACCCCTGAGCACATGCAATGCTGCCAGCCTCACTCATGGCCACAGAGCACAGGAGGCAGCAGCCAGGTTCAGGCAAGGAGACAAAGGCTGTTCCTCACGCCTCAGGCACACAAGGATTGTTGTGGTGCCACGCTACACAAGACCTGTCCATCCAACACCCAGTTAATCCTCCTCCCTTTCCATAGGGAGAAAGCAGCTACAGCTATGGTGTCTGAGCCAGGAGATTGCTTGCCTCCATCCAGCCAGGGATTCCCTTCCTACTGCACAAAGAAAGCTTCATAGATGAGGGTGATTTCAAATGTGTATCCCAGAGTCACAGTGACTCTTTTTGGGTCCAAGCCATCTATGCAATCTATACTTTCCCACTGGTGTATAATTTTCTTGGCACTTTCCTTGCAACAGGTGGACTGCAAAATAAGGAAACATAATGTGACTGCTTCACTCTTGACTAAGAAGAAAGATTTACTGCAGAAGACACATTGCTTACAGTTTTATGGAGATTTCTTATCTAAAGCCATGTAACACCCTATGGCAGGGGGCCACAATGTTGAGAAAGTCTCAGAACATCCAAACAAATGTTTTCAAGCATGAAAGGAGCCAAGTTACCACTGTGCACAACATCAGGACTCTGGGCTGGGAACTGTGGCTGAGATCACATAGTGCTCTAACCCCACTTCGCCTGACTGGGGTCCAAGGAACCTTGTGTGGGATTTATCCAGCCCTGGAGGACAGAAGATACCACAGATGAAAAAGGACTTCCCACATGCCCAGGACAATGTGCCTGTGTGCTGGCTGTGCTGACTCAGACAGCTTGCTGTGCTCTGTCCTTGAGCTAATCATCAGTGTCTCCATCCAAGAGGTGGCCAAGCCCATGACACAGCCTCTCACACCCACAAGAGGCCAGGACACAGATCCCTTCACCAATGGCTGTGAGCAGGTCCACACCAGATAGAATGTCTCCTGGCCTCTTACAGATAGATGTAAGGCACCCCACGAAGAGGAGAGAGAGCTGCTGTCTCTGCCTTGCTGCTTAAGGTGATTTTCCTGCGTGGGTTTGTAGTTTGGTGCAGTGTCCACAATGAGAACCAGCCCCTCCGTCACAGACACTGCCAAGCACCAAGCATGTCATGAGTTACAACTACTAAACAGCAAGGCAACACTAATAAATCTTAATCTGAAGGCTGATAAACTGTAAAACACAACATAAAATATGATGCATGGGTTGGTGTTGAGAGTCCAAGCCTCTGATCTCTTCCCACGGGTGCAAATTCTGGCTGATTTTTACAGATGGAGCTCAAAGTGGGCCAGCTGCTGTCACCCAGGCTAAAGCCAGCCTCATGACTCTTATCTATGTAATTCCTGGTTATTAATAACTTTTATAGCTGATACGTGGGACTGAATGGTGTGTGCTTTTTCAGTGAGGATAAACCATTCAATCACGTAAAGCATCGCCTAAGACTTGCTAGATGAATCATTTAGGTTGATTGAGGGCTGTGTAAGTGATATATTAAAGATGTGCCAACCAACATTCCTTGATGGGGAAAATTATGTGTTTTCTGGCAGATTCATAAGCTAAGGAATTCATCTGTGGGTTGTTAAGGAGATTATTGTCTGGTATGTGTGTATATACATGGGAGCAGGAATACCAGTCAGTCCATTATAACAGATATCTAAAATAATCTTGATTTGCTGAAATGAAACTGTCAGCCCAGTCTGATGTTGGGTAAACTTTTGACTCATCAAATCAAAGTGATTCTTTCTGTAATTCTTATGCTAAGGGCGAATTTGGTCCATGGGTTTCAGAGACAGCATCTGTGTGGGACATGACCAGAAGAGGGGATTCAGTGAATGCAGTTCCCTTTTAATGTCAAGAGAATTGCTTGCTAGGACCACTGAGCGGGTGGCTAAATATTTCTGTAACTCTAGCAAACTTTAGGATGATGTGAAAAGTGCAACCAGTTCAATTCCTCTTATTTTGACCCATACATTAAAAAAAAAAAAAAAATCCTAACAACAACCCTCTTTCATTTAAGGCGGTCCATGCTGTGACTTAAAACTGACTTAACTAGGAGGAAAGAATTATTTTAACCCCATATGAAACTTTTGGTGCCTAGGATGCCATCCCAGGGCAAATCATAATGCCTCCAGTTCCACAACCACTCTTTCAGGGGAGATTTCCATCTGGGTTGGCAGGGCTGGGCACAGGGTCTGGCAGGGGACAATGTCCAACCCTACACTGCCACCAAAACAGCATCTTCCCTGAGCTGTTTGCCATCCACCAACAGTCATATTAAGGAGAAATGAGAAACAGCATGATCAGAGAATATATTTTTCAATATCTACGTGTTTAAAACATTGATTTTCTTTTCATTTTGCCAAAAATCAAGCATGTGTCCCTGCCCCTTGAACTTCCACATTCTCAGCTGGAGTTCAGTATGGTCTTAGTTTGGATTGCCATTCAGTTCTTCAGGCTATCTTTTAAAAGTTTGCTTCAGTTTATATAGTTTGTGCAAATCTATGTCTCTGAATCTGAATTTCACATTAGAAACATGAAGACAGCACTGCAAATGGCAGTGTGCTGTACAGTCTGAACTTTGCATCAACACTTTCAAAGTGGAGTTATTTATTGTCTCCTGATCTGTTTTGTAAGATTTCCAAGTCTATGGTTGGTTTTTTCCACGTCTTCATTACATACTGTAATTTTGTCATCCTCCAGTGAAGGATTTTAAATCACTGTTCAGTTTCTGTCCTGTATCCTCCATCCAAGGGCACACAGCACTTTTCTGCAAGCCTCCTCCTATCAGTTGAAAAGGTGTGGGAAACCCCATTTTGTCATGTTTCTCCCTAGTACTTTGCTTCCCTGCTTTACTCTGCTCCTGCCCAATGTGCAGCCAATGATGGAAGGAGCTCTCCTCTGCTCTGACTCAGAGAACACTGCTCTCCACAGAGAGGAGAGAGACAATAATTAATAATATTAACTGTATGTCACAGACAAAACTAGCTTATGAAGAGCCCAGAGAGCTTGCAGATAGGGAGCTTATGGTCACATCAATCAGCTGAACAAGCAAATGAGAGAGGCAGGCCCTTAAGCCCATTTACTCAGCAGCTTGGTGCTCCACAGAACTCGAGTACTTTGGCTGTCTCTCTGTGTGCTTTATAAGGTTATTGTGACCATTATATATCTCACCTTCACATTACCCATAATGGCTTTGAGAGATGTTTAAAGTGAACTTCAAAGAAAGCTTAGAGTTGCTTAAAGCTGTTGAGGGAACTTTAATATCCAGTAGCTTGGGCAAGGTTTAATCCACAGGGAAGCATGTTAGGGTACAATTCCCAGAGTGGGCTGCAGACCTTTTGCTTTGGCCTGCAAGGGTGGGCATGGCTGGATATTCTGATGGGAAAACCAATCCTGGCATGGATGCAGCGTTGGCCACTGAAGGAATATTTTTCTGGCTTGTACTATTGAGAGGATGCAAGGTGCAGGCAACATTAGGTCAGCCTGGGCAGAGGCTCTGCCAGCTGCAGGTGGACAAGACTTAGGTGGTGGCTGTTTCTTTACAGTAGTGTAAGTATAAACATACTGATTAAAGGCTGCATGTTTGAAAAGCTATGACCACCTGAATAGCTTCCCAAGCAATACTTGGTGCTTTTCCACCATTATGAGGGTGACGATGCTGACAGCCTCTCCTCAAACCTCTCTCCTCAAACCTCTCTTCTCAGCAGAATATAGACCAAAGAACACTCCAGTCCAATTAAACATATCAACTGTCCAGTAAAGAAATTAGCTGTACACTCTCAGCTAGTCTCCAAGGAGCCTGAGCTCCCCAGCTGGCTGAACCAGATAATATCTTTCAGCTACTTGTTGGGAGCGCGCATTCCTTGGGAAAGCTATGATAAACCCGGCACTTAACAAGGCTCACAAACCAACTAAACAGCTGTGGGAGACATTTGGTGCGTTCGACAGTAAAGACAGGAATGCTTTGAAGCGCGGGCTTGTAAGGCAGAGCTCTGTCAAGCAGCTCGGGAGCAGCCCGGCGAGCGGCTGGAGCGCATGGAGCGGGCTCAGCCTTTATGACTCCGCAGCCCGGCAACTGCCCTGCCGGCCGGCGGGGCCGTGATTTATCCACCCCACACCCCCGGGATGCTTTGCTGCTCCCGCTCCCGGCATTTGCCAGGGCTCTGTTTCACATTAACTCATCAGCAGGTTGCAAAGTTAGCGAGCCTGGAGAAAAGCTTTTTAAGAGAGACCCTGCAGACCGTCATCTCTTTGCCACGGAAGGGAGATGGAAGGGAGGAGGTCGCCTCCTGCTCCTTGCAGCCATCAGCACCTCCGTTCAGCAGATGTGAGGCGTCTTCACTCCTGGGCACACGAGGAAGAAGTGCAGGAGCTGAAGAGACTCTGAGTTAGTCAAAGTCACCCATGGCTTTATAGTTTTATAAATTGTTCCTCTTGCTCGGAGAGTGCTGGAGACCACTGTAGAAACACAGCCCTGGGGGTACCAGGCATCTGTTATAGTCAGTGTGTGCAGAAATACGTATTTTTTACAAGATACAGTATTGTGTCACCTTTCCTCAAAGAGAAAAGGACTGAAGTTGCTTCATCATAACACAGGGCAGGAAGACATTGTGTTCTCACAAATGTTTCCATCTTGCCCAGTTTCCCCTTCTGCCAGGAGGTGCTGAGCATTTTCTGTCCCCTTGGTCATGGGATGTGTGCCAGGAAGGTCACAGCATTGGACCTGGGAATGGAGAGGTTGGGTTCAAGTTATCCTGATACAGATGCTCACAGAGACAGAAGAATATCCAGATCTTTGACAAAAACAGAGTTTACTCTGAGCTGTTACCCCTAAAAGGAGACCATAGAATCACAGAACCATCTGAGTTGGAAAGGACCTTTTAAAGGTCATTTAGTCCAACCCCCCTGCAATAAGCAGGGACATCTTCAACTGGATCAGGTTGCTCAGAGACCAGTCCAACTTCACCTTGAATGTTTTCAGGCACGGGACATCCACCACCTCTCTATGAACACTTCACCTTCCTACAGATGATAGATTATTTCACAGAGCCAATTGGTAATCACTGTGATTTAGACATATCTGTTTTTTCCCTGAAGACCAGTATCTACTCACAGCACTAACTGAGGATTCACAAACAGCTAAATTTCTTTTGCTTGCAAAATGTGCTCTCAGTAAAGCCCACATCACCTCTGAGATCCTTTCTTGCATAAGCAGCCATGGCTAGCTGTGTAACACCACTGTGAAATCTACAGTAATATTTTGAATTTCCATGGTAGATATTTAGGTATCCGAACCAGGACTTTTACCATACGTTTTAGCACCTGTCTAGAAGAAGAGGCAGAGCACACACTTGTATTTCTCTTGCAATGAATGCCTAGCCAGGGCTGGAGCTCACGCTGCAGCCGGGTGTCCCCGCAGCCCGGGGAGAGGCTCCGGCGCGCACCACAAGGTGGGGATGCTGCAATGCCGAATGGCAGCGCCTCGGAGCCGGGCTAATCACATCCACCTCTGCCTAAGATGAAGTTTCTAACAGCCAAAAGCCAATATTAGGTAAGGTAACGTATAGTAAGCAAGGTATACTTAGCCCTGCAGAGCTTGCTTCACGTCCCAGCAAGTTATCCCACATTGTAACTCCTACATAATCCGGCATTAAATGTGTTAGAAAACGTTGGTGCAAGTGCAGCTTGGTTGTGGGGTCCCCAGAGTCTTTTCCATCAGCTGGAGAGCCAGCACTGAGGCTGCTCCTGGGGCTGGGGTGAGCCTGCAAGACATAGCAATGCTGTGGAGAGAGAGGAAATCTGATGAGCTTTTTTTNTTTTTTCATGCAAGAGCAAGGTGACACCACCGTCAAAGAACGGTAATGGATTTCAAATAATTAAGGGAGCCTCAGCCTTTAGAGACTCAGCTGGGCTGAAAAACTCAGTGCTCTGTGCTCCCACTCAGTATTATTTGTTTTCCAGAGGCAGGTGCCACAGTGAGAGCAATTCCTGCATTGGAGGCAGTGGATGATAGTTCCTTAAAAACTTTTTTAAAAGACAAGTTTTAGAGCCTGGCCTTGCAGGGCAGTGTGCAGTCAGTGGGCAACACAGAGGCATTTCCCTCCTGCACATTGACCACCTCTCCCTGCTCCTGCTGCCAGGGGGGCCAGCAAAAGTGTGGCAGGTTCAGGGCTGCGGCTGTGAGTTCTGCTGACAGGCAGAATGGGGCATCTGGTGTAATGAATATAGGCAAACAAGAGCGGTGATACTTCTTGGAGTTAACAAAGTATTTGGCTGACTAGAAAAGAGAACTGGGATCTTGATTATAGCCTTCAAATATGCAAGAAGCTATTATGAAGAGGGCAGCAGTCAATTGCTCTCCTTAGCTACCAAGGGGAGGACAAAAAGGCATGAGCTGAACATTTAGCAACAGAGCTTCTTAGTAGGCATTTGGGAGAAAAATGTATCCTTCCTCACTGAGAAGGTAATTACACTTTAGGACAGGGCTTGGAGCCTCTGAGTTTTAAGAGCACATAGCATAAACATACATCAGGAATAATCTTAAGACCCTTCCAGACCAATACTTTTTACCTTTGTGCTTTCAGTATTTCCCTCCTGAAGCTCTTGCTTTCACATCCCCAGGGATGAGGCTTGGCAGAGAGATTCTCTGTGTCTGGGGAGAGTTTTCCCTAGTCATCATCCATCTAGATGTGGTTCTTGGAGTTTTTCTGACACCATTTGAGGTGTCTCAGACTCTTCATTCAATTCTATTAGCTCCTACATTGCCTTAACCCTTTCCCATTTTGATTCCCAGGAGCCCCCTCTGCTCTGAACATCCCAGCTCCTTGTCCCTCTGCCTGCAGGAGCAGTCTCAGGTTTTGTCTGAAGTGTTTTATCTCTGTACAGAGCTCCTCTTGCTGGACTAGGAGTGGGTGGGGGAAAGCCTTAAGTCTTGATCATGTCTTAGTGAGGCTAGCAGGGACTTTGCACAACATGTGGCATGCCCTTTTCTAAAGCCTCAGCTCAGCAGCAACCTTGGACACCTCAGAAAAGGTGTGTGGGTAAACGTGAACCCACAGCTCTGCATAGCCAGCTGATTTAATTTTGGTATTAAAGCAGAGTCAGGAACAGTGAAAACAACCCCTCAAATCAGACTTCATGGAACAGGTGGGCACCCCAGAGTCATGGGGACAGCAGCACCCTGGGGCAAGCAGCTGGGACTGCTTGGTCAGAGGAAGTAGATGGCAAACGTCAGCAAGAGTTCATTGAAAAAAATGAATATACCAAGAAACAGCAAATACCTGGAAGCAGCATCCAGTCATTTCAGGGAACCCTTGAGCTGAGAATGACTGGAGGCTCAGAAAATGGTTGGGAAACATCATAAATATGTTCTTATATCTCTTTTTTCTGCTTTTTCCTAGGCATTCACTTTTCTGGCAAACCTCACTCAGGGCAGTGGGCTAAGTAGAGCTTCAGAACATTTGAGCCAATGTGTTCACTCACATATGCAGTAGAAGGAGGGGATGAATGGGACTGAATAGAGCTTAGAAAATGACAGGATTTGTTCTTCTAAATAAGTAGGTTTTCTTCCCACAGCTCCTGGTGAGAGGTAGGTGTTTCAACCTTCTGATCACTCACTATCTTTGTTCAGTTGTCTTTCAGGGACTGTAGGACACGGTCCACAGATTCACAGGCTGAAGCCTGCAGAAAAAGAAAGTGGAGGAGTACTGCAATAATTTAGTACTGTCCCTGGCCATTTTAAACCCAAATGAGAAGCTGGCAGCTGCTATTTGACAGAAGAGGAAGGCAGAGGTCTGCTTAGAGGAAATGAGTGGAGTTACAGCTTGGCCACAGCAAAGAACAAGTGAATTGGATGAATGAGGAAAGGACATCAGTATTTTCACAGGGACAAAGTTTTGTCCATAGTTTTGGGGGTTTTATTTTTGGGACATAACAGAAAAGTTACACTCAAACAGCAAGGAAGAAATTCAGTTCTGCAATTTTATCTCCCCATACCTGAGGCGATGGAGCTGCTCATCTGTGGCTGCTTTGTCTTTGGGGCTGTCCATCCCCAGATGAAGCATCATGTGCAGCAGTTTATTCTTTATCTCTCTACTCTTCCTCTCACTTGTGTGGTATAAAACACTACAGTCATGGATGGAATTAATGTCTTTGGCAGGGCCTGGAATATTTTTGCTATGCTCTTGTAAAGCTATCCCAGGCAATTCCTATAGATGTGAAAAATCAAAGGTGCTTTTTCAGCTGAAATTTCTGCTCAGGAGGGGATCCAATGAGTTCATCCAAAGAAAGAACACCCTCAACCCTGCTCAGGTTGTGGAGCACTGGCAGACCTAGCTCCACCTGCCTAAAAGGATCCCCATCCTGGGAAGTCTTGTCCTTCCCAAGGCCAGGGACTGCCACGACTGGCCACAGTGCTGCAGCTCACCACTCCCAGAGACCTGGGGCTTGTATAGACCCAAACAGCTCATTTTCCATCAGCCCTGGGGCTATTCCACTGTCAGCAAATCTCTGGGGAGACCTGATAGGAGAGAGAGGACTTTGCTTTTGGCTTGATCAGACACTGAGGGCAGAACAAACCTGGCTGTGTAATGGCTGCTGGAGGTATCTTGTCATTATTATAGAGGCACAGTTGCTGCCATGTGGATGTTTTATTGTCAAATGCACGGAAAATCAATAATGGAAATGTATGAGCACTGCCCACTGGCACAAAGCAGAGTAGGAATTGGTGGAACTTCCTTGCAGCTGGGCTGACCAAGAAACCCGAGCGCACACAGTGGGTTCCCTGAGCTTCCTCCTTGTGTCCAGGCAGCACCAGCAGGTGGGTGAGTGTAAGCACCACTCCTGCAGCAAAAACACTGCTCAAAAAATAGTCATTTTCACTAAAATGTCCACCATACCTCTGTGTCTAACATGGTCAGGTCCCCCTTGGCTTCCTGGCTTCAAACAGGGACAATCTGAGGCCCTGAATGTTTCCATCCTGTGTGCTGAGCTGTCCCACCCTGAGCTGGAGGCTCATCAGGAAAAAGCCACAGCTTCAAGCCATAAACCCAGAACAAGTGGCAGCACAGCTACTGTGAGTACAGGAGCAGGCTGAGCATTTCACAGAGAAAGAGATAAACAACTGGTGAAAAACAATGGCAAGTGAAGCTCTCCTTCAGCTCAGACAGAGTGGGACAGAGCTAAGCCACAATTAGAGACTGCTCTGCCCAGTGCTCTGAAAAGTGTCTGGGTTTAACACTGTCTATGTCTGAGTTTGACTGAAAGGATACAAAATGGCAAGTCTGAAGACTTTGCATCAAGGCAAATATTTGAAAACAAGCCCAAGTTGCCCCCATGGCCAAAAGCTGTCCCTGGTGTTTAGACAGAGTAGTTCCTAGGGGAGGAGTTACTCAATGAACTCATCTGGTTTTGGTTTTGGTTTGTGTTTATCAGACAGCTTCAAGAAGACAAAAAAAAAAATTGTTTAACAATCCTACTACTTTATTTTAATTTCTTATCATCACAGCACTGCAAATTTGTAGTAAGGAGGTCTTCATGTGACCACAGATTTGGAAACCTGTGTGATGGACTTCCCCAGGGAACCATCGTTCCAGAGCAGCTCAGCCCTCGGATACTCACCAAAACTTCACAAATTTTCATCTCCAGCACTGATGGATGAGAAGAAGCAGAGGAGCACAGAAGGAATACATGGTTTAAATGCTCCCAACAGCAAAGTGCTGTCAAGCAACTCAGAGCCACTTACCCGGAGGTAACAGGGCCAGGTGCCACACCCACCCCTTCAATCAAAAAGAGAAAGAGAAAGAGAACTGCCACTGGGAAAAGAAACTGTGTTTTTCTGGGTTGTTTTTTTTTTTTTCTTCTTCTTACTTCTCTGTATCGTTTTTCTAACAGATCCCAACGTGCTAGCAAAGGCCACACACCAATGACCTCTGCTCATCTCAGCTCTTTTTCTTCCTCACTTGGGGTTCAGGGGCTCAGGACAGTGATCACAGAGGCTTTTGTCCTCTACCAAAACCTTTAGCAGATAAACAAGGAGAAAGCTAGGAATATAAACAAAATGGAACTTTTACTGATTTGTTTTCATCCTAAATCCTTGTCCTTTCTGAAGCTCTAGTAGAAATGTTTTTTCTCCTATTGCCTTATTGGTTATCCATGGAGGATGGAGGGATACCCAAACCTGAGCCCCACTTACCTGGTCAGCATCTGACACCTGTCATCCAATGATAGACAGAAATTCCCATGAGACAGGTCTTGGTGTTAGAAATCCAATAAGGCTTGCATTTTCTTTGCAGAAAATTTGGTTATAAGCTCTATCCCTCCATAGCCAGATTTTTTAAGATGGCCTGTAAAGGTGCATTTCCATTCATGGACCCCTGTGCCCTTTGCACTGAACTAAAATGTATTTCAAGGTTTTCTATTCTCATGGTATTTTGAGGCAAGAAGCATCTTGGCAGGGCAGGCAGTAGAAAAAATAAGTGTATTAATGAAGAGGGGGAGGGAAGGTCATTTGCCTGTTATTTGTAGCACAATACATGATAAGAGGTCATTAGTCATTCAAAACCACTGAATTACTTTAATTAAAATTTGATCTTTGAGAGCTGGGAACAATCTGCTGAGCAGACTTTCAGGGCAAAAAGACAGAGAGAGGGAGGGAAGGGGAGTGGGAGTTGACCAAAATGACAATAAGCTTAATCAAAGCCAGAAGGAACACTGGCAAATTCTCATTTCTGGGCTCCCCAATTGGGTTTTTATCCAGGTGCTCCAGACCTGCATCTTCCCTGGGTCTGCCTGACACCACCATGGCTCTGGGTACCACAGCCTTGGGATGCACGCTCCTGGGCTTTCCCTACAGCACTAAGTGATTCAGCAGTCTGTTCAAGACACATCTTTTTCTCCCCCAAATATTCTGTATTTTATAAAAATAATTGTGTTTTTAAATACTATTTTGAATTTTGATATTTTTCTGCTCTGTCCTCAGCCCAGGACAGAGATGGGAGGTATAACTGAGCCTTTCACTTGGAAAAATAAATGCAGGAGAACAGGATTGTGCACCTGAGATGTACAAGAGCAGATTTCTCAGAGCTGTTTCCCAGCATTTTTCACCTCATTGTCCACAGAGTCCTGCTGCTGGTAACAGAGCAGCTGGTCTTCCCTGCACTGCTACAGGATGGCTACAGGGAGGAGCTGGAGTGGAGAAAAAGGGGCAGCTGGTGCTTTCAGGGGAAACACCTTACAAAGAACTATAAGCAAACTTGTATTTTAAGAGAAGGAAATCAGCCTCTGAAAGAAAGGAGACAATTTTGCACCATTAAGGGTAAAATTAGGTCTTCTCCATTGCAGCTTCTCTCTCCAGGGTTGCATGACCAGCACCTCTGCTTGTGCTGGGATGCTGAGAAGTGTTGATACATGTGCTCTGAACAGCTGCAAGGCAGACACAGCCACCCCAGACTGTGAGAATAGAGGGGGCTTGTCCCCTGCTATTTGGTATATGCAACCTATAATAGTTAAGTAATGTGATCTTGCTGCCAGCCTGGGGAGCTGCCACAGGCCAGGGATGTTTTTATTTCTTAGGACAGGAGATATCTCTACATGGGCTTTTTAAAATATTTCTCCTTTTTTTTTTTTTCTTTTTTTTTCTGTGTGACAAATGAACCTCAAAGGCCCTTATTGGTACACTGAGGACTTGAACTTTGAGTGGAGGCTACACAATACAAGACTGACCACGAGCTGCTGATTATTGTCCCCTTCCCTTGATGGAAGCTCACTCCTAGAGAGCTTTCCAGGGATATTATTCACGTGCCAAAAAGCATTAGGACTTATCCTTGCTGAGGGCTTTATCTCTGACAAACCAGACAAAAGACCCCATCTCTTGCCCCACTGCCTGTGCTGGTACCAGGGCTCAGAGCTGAGACACAAGGGCAGTGAGGGTTTTCCCTCCTCCTGCCTCCAGCTGCTCAGGCTGACTCCCAGCTAGAGGGTCCCCATGCAGACCACCAGGGAAGAGCTTGTTAGCATGATAAATCACCCCCTGGCAAGGCCAGGCTGCTGGAGACATGGCACCAGGCCTTTGCATGTACCAGTTGATGGTATTCTTGCCAGCAGAGCTGTATCATCTCTACCAACAATGTTGCTAGGCTGACAAAACACTATCTAAAATAAAAGTTTTCTTGGCTCAGCTTTCCCTGAGGAGGTGCAATGATTTTCTCTCCCCAGCCAGCTTGCCTCCACCAGAAACATGCTGCACTCTAGACCAAGCCCTACTTCTATTGCAAAAGGCAGCCAACTTATCCCAGTGCCTAAGTTTCCATCTGCTTGTCATTAGTCTGGATCTATCATGTGCTCAAGCTGGAGAATGAAATCTGTGACCTTGATCCACTTTCTTTTCATTTTGCTTTAGGATTTTGCTAGTCTCCCTTTTGGTCTGGGGCAATGTTTTGGGCCAAATCCTCAAAGGCCACTTCTGATCCCGAGCTTCAGGTAACCTATGGAGGGAAAGCAGTGAAGAGTTAAAGAAAAATGTACAACCCAAAATCTCTGTAGCTTTGAGATCCCCTCTGGATCTTATTCATCAAATATCCATCTCTTGACTGCTTGAGGGAATGAAGTCTGAAGGTGAGATGACAGTTGGAAATTTGAGCTCATTTTTGCTTTGATCACTTTTTTTTCGTTAATGATGTGAGCTACCAGAGTCTCTCGCTCCCTAAATAACACCTTTCTTTAGCTTGTTCTGATGGACTAACATATAATGCATTTATTTCTGGCACACACATTTATTGGCATGTTGACATCTTTTTTAATCTTCCCACCTCAGACCTCTCCATCAATCCACACTCCTTAAGCAGAGATTTTTCAGTGCACCACAGAAGAGAAGTCAGGTTAATTTTTTTTTTTCATTACCTAAAGCAGGGCCATCTCTCCCAGGTTTCCTTAGCAATGTACAAAGGCTCATGCCAAGTCAATCTGAATTCCCTTTTAAAACTCAAACTGCCCTTAATGGGAAAGGTATGATTTCATAAAGAGATCTGTGCAAGGCTGATGCTGTGCAGACAAAACCCCATAATGATTAACATGTGGCACCTTGGTCCAATTCACTCAGCTATGCACTTACAGTGCAGGGAAAGCTGCTTACCAGCTTGCTCACTTGGTGCATCTTGATTAAAGAAATTAGGAAAACTAGAAATCCACTGAAACTGTCACATAGCTTATTGACACCCATAATTTCTTATCATGCCTTTCTAGTACTTTTGGCAAGGACAGAGTATTGAAGCCTCAGTCACAAGGTCTCTGCAAAAGCCTTTCAGGAGTGCTGGGAGAGGAGCAGGAGCCAGGCTGCCTGGCTTAGCATCCCTCTGGCTGGGCTGACCTCCCTTTCCCACATTTGCCCAGTCCAGTGCTGACAAACACAGCCAGCCCCATGCACACTCAGGAGCCCTGGATTTCATCCCCAGAATGTGGGTGGGGAGTCAACCAGATCTTCAGCCAGAGCCTCCCTGGAAATGAAAGGGTGTCTGAGACACCAGTCCTGTCCTTCTGCGGCCCCAACATCATTGAGGAGGTGGCTTTGAGGGAAGTTTTGGGGACCACCACAGCTCCAGGGCCAGCCAATATTCTCCAGCTCCCCTGCCCCTCTGAGCAGCAGCAGACACAGAAATGCTCTGCTTCATCCTCAGGACTGAAGGTCCTCTCATGGCTTTCCCTGGTCCTGCCTGACCTGGAGCCAGATGACATCCCAAAAGCAGCTGGTTTAAACCAACACCTCCTGAGTGAGACCCTGTCTTGGTTTGGGAAACAGACCCTAAATCTGCACACACCTTGGGAGGGTTAATCAACCTATAGTGTGGATATTTTCACCAGCTCTGCTCATTGGAACACAATGGTGAATGTAAATCAGTGGCTTCCACATAGAATTTCTCAATGCCACCAAGAATGCCGTATTGAACTGCAGATATCCAACTCATTAATAAAGTCAAATAAAAGCAAGCCAATATTACTACTTTATTGAGCTTGAGTTAAATATTTGACCAGTAATGAAAGCCTGTTTCTAACTGATTTATCCCTTTCCTCCCCTGTTTCTTTTAAAGTACATATACATGCATGGTTTCAATATTTGGTTTAGCTTAAATTGTGCCTTCTGTCAGATTACCTGGTGGTTAGAACAGACGGAATTTATTAAGAACTATGCTCTTTTTTTTTGGTGATTACCATCTCTGTATTCAACCAGCCTTCAATGGCACTTGGTCATGCCTTGCTCCAGCACTGCCACTTCCCACCATTGCCACATGGACCTATTTTCCTAGCAACGTGCAGGGAACATGCTGGAGCTGTGGCATGCAAACCCCTTTCCACAGAATCACAGAGTGGGGCAGGTTGGAAGGCACCACAGTGACTCATCTGGTCCAGCCTCCTTGCTCAAGCAGGGTCATTCATCCCAGTGCATATGGCACAAGATTGCATCCAGATGGTTCTGGAATATCTCCAGTGGGGGAGGTTCCATACCCTGTCTAAACAACCTGTTCAGGGCACAGTCACCTGCACAGTTAAAAAGTTCTTTCTCATCTTCAGGTGAAACTTCCTCTGATCAGTTTCTGCCCATTGCCTACTGCTTGGCACCACTGAGAAGAGCCTGGCTTCTGTCAGGTTTCTGTCAAAACTCTGCTCAAACTCTCATAGGCACGTGAGAATAGCACTACTCCTGAATTAATGGTGTTGAAGGCTCCAGCCTAACTCAAATGTGAGAATCTTAGAGGCCCACTGCTTCCAGTTATTTTGGTGAAGAAAAAAAGAAAAGAAAAAAACAGCATTTCAATGGGAGAGGTTGGAATTAGGCAAGAGTCAAGACTGTGGGGCAAATTCTAGTTTTATTCATCAAAGCGATCAAAGCCATTCAGCTGTGCTTGATCTGTCATTGCCAGTGCAGCAGAAGGAAGGGAATTCCCAGCTAGCTCCCAAAATAAGGTGTGTGTTGATTATGGAAAGAGGCAGAGAGCCTGAAGGTCAGTATAAAATTACTTTTTTTTCCTAGAAAAACATGCCCACACCTCAGTCAAGTTAGCCACTGGCAAGATCTGAGCATCGTGTAGTTCTCCAGGCATTTGGACACTTGCACTCAGTATCTTAAAAGGAAATAAAGCATCTGAAAGCATTAAAACAAAAAGTAATTTTTTTTTCTCTTTTTACACAGTAAGTCACTCCTGCTACTAGCACTAACCCACTTTGGGAGAGGCTCTGAGGAGAGCATTGAACCAGGGCTTTGATTTGTTTCTGCATGGGAAAGAAGCAGCAATGACACTTGACTTTCAAGCACAGTAGAAAACAGGAACTATGAGGACCACCTTCCTGCCAGGCAGGTGAGAAGGTGAGTCCAAAGGTTTCACACACACTTCAGCCCTAACACGGGGCTGGTGTATTAGGACTGGACAGGATCAAGCCTTACACTTGGCCCCAGAGACACGGACCTGCTCCCAGCTCTGTGGGACTGACACATTCAGCCAGCACCACCCACTGCACTGTCCACTCCCAGCCCCTCATTGCCCTGGTGAGGGTCTCTGCTCCACCCTGGTGGGTGCTTCAACCCACTTCTGCCATCTTTCACCAGTTTTTTGTGCCCTTTCCCTGAAACACCTCCTGAGACAAACACCTTCCTGCTGAGAAATAGTAGAGAATCAAAATTAATGAAGAATTAGTTATCATTGCTAAAGACTATAATAATGGAGAAGCAGCAAATCAGTTATTTGCTCTAATTAAGGGGAAACAACCCACACTGGGCCAAAGGTGAGATCAGTGGGGAGGAATGCAGTGATTGCACACTGGCTGTGGTTTCTCATGGGTGCTGTGCTTTGGAGGATGGCAATGAAGCTCCCAATAAAGGCACCTTTCCCTTTTCTGTCACTTTCCCCACCATGTGGTGATGCTGGAAGTTTCACACCCAAGTTTATCACTTCCTAGCAGGAGATGGAGCAAGCTGAGGCACACGTGGCTGTCACAGGAAAGAAGAGTCACTGAAAAGGAATCGAGGTTTTGTGCAGAGCTGTGGGAGCACACAGGAGCTACACTGTCGTGTCAGCACCCAGAGAAGATGTACAAGAGGACAGCAAAGGGACATCAGAGCAGAGGGCAGGAGATGAAGGAAGGAAATTCAAGGGGAAAAGTCATGACTTTGGGTCTCTGAAGCACCCAGTGTCATCACAGCAATTATGGGAGATGGTTTGAACAGCAAGGCTGGCTGTTGATCTCCAGGGACAGCAGAAAACTGAGAGGCCGGGAAGTCTGGAGTATTTTCAGAGCCTGAGCTTTATTGCCTAGCACTGCACATGTGTTTTACAGGACAGTTGCTTTGAGTTAATTCTGTATGGACTGCTGTCAGGGGTGGTTTCAAGTCTGTGCATAAAGCTGCTCACAAATGTTTGCTCTGCACATTCATTGAAAAAGGGGCATGAGTTGGTTACAGGTTAATGGATTTTCAAGCTGTGGTGTTTGCCAGTAGCATTCAGGACATGGGAATTTGTGCCAGAAACCTTATCAGAGACAAACCATCCTGTGGTGTCCTTTAGTGGAAGCCCAAGTATTAGCTCCCTAATATGTTTACCCTGAGATAAATGCACAGTAACACATTGATGTGCAGGCAATTAACTGGGATGTGCCCCAGTGCAAGGACAATACTCAATAATAAACCTCTTTAAGAATGTCCTTCTGAACAATGTGCTGACTACCTGACTAGTTTAATATCTAAAAGTAAAATGGCCCTGAGTCTCACATAATCCCAGAGACTATGCTGAAAAAAAAAAAAAAAAAAAAAAAAAAAAGAGGGCAAGTTAAGGACCTTCTTGCCTGGTTGGGTTGGATGTGGGGCAGAAAGAACAACAGCACCTGCAGCATTATTTGATATGGTTAGTAGCTGCTTAGCAAATGAAAATTTACCCTGGAATTTTAAAAGCCCAGGAGATGAAGTGTGAATATGGCTACAGTGTGAGCTGTGCTTAGAGAAATCTTTTTGGCCTTGTGGAAAGCATGTGATGAACCAAAGAATTCCAGGAAAGAGCCTTAGGAAGCAGCTGATCTGTCCCTACAGAACTGAGCTGCTAAACCCAGAGCAAGCTGGGGGAGATGCCTCCCTTCAGCTGTAATTGTGCTGTTGGTAGCAGACCATTAACAGATCTAACCTGCCCTCCATGTGACTGGTTTTTTGATGTGTCATTATCCCTCCTGTTTCTCAGCCTGTCTCCTCCAGTCCTTGGGATCAGCTCTTACCTAAATAAAGGACAACTGCCTTTGAGGTGAGGAGGAAGATGTTGTATGAAGACCTTGAAAAGAAACTTGCCTGTCAGGCACATCGGCCTTGCAGAACATATTTTTCGGCTTTGAGGGTGGCCTGCTTAGCCAAGCCTGACTATTTCACTGTGCTGCAGAGGCTGCCCTGGTATTAATTCACCTCAAAGAGCAGGTTGAAGTCATTAAAATATTTTGCAGGTGGTTCCTTGAATTCATGGTGCAGCTGGATCCAGCCTAAAGGGGAAAAAAAAAAAAAAGGAAAGGAGGAGAAGAGGCAAGTTCTGATGAAACACAAATTAACATAACTCATAGAAGGGAAAGAAAATCTGTTTTCAATCTTGACAACAAAGCCAAGCAACACATCAAGCTAGAAAGGAGAAATGTCAGCCAGGCAGTGCTAGGGGTTTTATTGCTTTAGCACAAATGCTTCTCCACGGTCCCAGAAGCACCCAGGTGCTACTGCAGCAGCCAGACCCCCTGAGCACAGGTCTGGGTATGCAGGGATGTGGGGGGGTTCACAACAATGCCTCTGCCTCCATATGGGTCTAGACTCGGGGTTTCTTTTAATGCCCTGGCATTAAAACTTGTGTGTTGGCCTCAGTCTCTCTTCTACACAAAACAAAACAAAACAAAACAAAACAAAACAAAAAAAAAAAAAAAATTCCATTTAATGCCCTATTTCTTGCCTTTGGAGCTGGATACATTTTTTTTTTTTTTTTTTTTCAGGGGGTGATGACCAGGGCTGAGCTGGGCAGTCTGTGGGACACTCACAAGGGAGATCCCAGATCCAGTATCTCTGTGAGCTACTGGTGGGTAGATCACCCATGACCTGCCTTGGCATCCCCTGGATTCAGCAGTGCCTCGTGATGTCCATGGGCATCAAATTCCTTACTCTTTCCTCGGGGAGAATAAGGCATTCTAGCACAAACACTGTCACACTGGAGAGCTGCACTGGGCCTGACAGGGATGGAGGTACCATTCTCCACAGCAGCCCAACACAGTATGGCGCTGTGCCTTGGATTTGGGGCCAAGCCAGTGTTGCTAACACGGATTTTTGGCTATTGGTGAGCAGAGCTTGTGCAGCACTGAGCCTGGGAGCAAGCTGGGGTTGGGCAAGAGATTGGGAAAGGACACAGCCGGGGTTGTGACCCGAACCAACCCCAGGGATGTTCTGCAGCATATGATGTCAAACTCAGAGATTAGAAGTTCAGGGGAGGAAGGAGGAAGGGGACATGTTTGTGGTTTGTGTATTTGTCAGCCCAAAAAGCCATCACACATGCTGAGGCCCTGATTCCCAAAAGCAGTGACCTATCTGCCTGCTGATGGGAAGTAGAGAATGAGTTCCTCTTTCTGCTTTGCTTGCAAGTGCATCTTTTTCTTTCCCTATTAAGCTGTCATAATATCATCTCACAAGGCTTCTCACCTTCCATTTTCTTCCTGCCCTTTGCAAAAGAGGACTGAGACAACATTTGTGTGGCTGTTTGGCTGATGGCTGGAGTAAATCCACCACAAGAACTGGTATGTCAAAATTCACCAAACTTGTTCATTGCAAAAAGACAAAAGACTGAAAAATCAGGCAAAATAGGGGGGAAAAAGAACCAAGCTAGTCTACTAGCAAGGCTATGATGAGGCAATTGTACAGTTCTGGTCATTGCTGGCTTTGTGGTGGACATGTATGGGGTGTGTTACAGGTCAAACCACAACTAGTTGCTTTTTTTTCTGTGGGAGAGCAGTGTGGTCTGTGCCAGGATTATGTTTTGGTGTTTTGAAGCCCATCTGCAGAAACATGGGTGAAGGTATTAGGATCAGGGGCAGACTGTCACCTTTCCTGGCTGCAACCCTCTCTTCAGTCTAGAGGCAACAGCAGAAATGGTGAAGGTTCCTGCACCAACCTACCCAATATTGGGCCTGTTTATGCCATACTTCCATGGAGAGGAATGAAAGCCTCCTGAATGCTGCACATTTATGCCTAAGGCAGTCTGCAATCAAATAGATGAGTCTGGAAATATTACCATCTTGAGGATAACTGGAGAAACACCTCTGAGATAGGATATCTTCTCACCTGGAAAAAAAAAAAAAAGTCTTTAAAGAACCACAGCTTTCAGGATAAATGGTTATCCTGAGGAGGCTGATGTGTGCCCAAGCTCCCTGGCAGAATCACTGCTGGCAAACACTGTTGATGTGTTTAGCTATTGCCAGGCTGGAGTTTGGTGTTGCATCCATTTGCTTGGCCATGAGCTCTTGGTGGTGGCAAATGCCTGCAGAGGACATCAGTGATGGAAGATGAGAAAGGTAGTGGGTATGGTCAGGGACTTTCTGATCCACCAGCCACTTCCAGGCCACTTCCTTTTCCCTCCACCAGCAGTTCCCCCAGGCCCGTGACTTTGAGGCAGCTGTGGTCAGTTTATAAAACTTGGTTCACATGTTGGTGCACATTTAGAGTGAGAACATGAGGAGCATCTTCTATATAAATGTAGGAAGGAAAGGGATGAGCTGGAGAACTACAAGATCTTCCTTGAGTGTCAGCAGAACATGTCAGGGGAAGCAGGACGAGCAGCAGGAGGAGAGGGACCTGGGCTTTCTCACAAGCAGCCCAAAGGATAAGGCTGAGGGCCCAGCAGATGTGTCCCATAATGAGCTGGAATATGTTATTCTATAAATAACCCCATTGCTTCAGCAAAACATCAGCCTAGTGAGACTGCACTGAATCAGCAGTTTCTTTTCTTTTTTTCTTTTCTGATTGCAACATTGGAGTCGACCTATTGCTGCAGTCAGTGATGGCATAGTGAGAAATGAAAGACAGCAGCAAGCAGGACGGCAGCACAGGGAAAGGCTGAGCCAGCACGTTGGGACACGAGCTCTGGCACCAGGGCGTGGCCCAGAGCCTGGGCAGCACCTGCACTGGGAAATCTGCTGCCTGTTTGCAGGGGCTGACATCGAGATAGAAATGCACCATGACCTCGCAGGCAGCCAGATGCTCACCTGAGCAAAGAGAATGTGGCAGTTCACAGAGCTGCACGGGGCTGCACCAAATAGAAATAAAGGTTTGACTGGCTGGGTAGGTAGCTGCAGTCAGAGGGATTGTGACTTTCCCCTCAGTAATGCACAGCTGGACTTCAAAACCTGAAGCACTGCAGTTCAGGGCTGTCAAACTTGGTGGAATCTACCCCTGTTTTTACACCCAAGCCAACTGGGCCACTGAGAGTGACACGGCCACAGCATGACCATGAATCATGTGAAAACTTATCCCTGAGCTCCTTTCTCAGGGAAGGAGGGCACAAAGATCTCATTGCACCTTTTGTCTTTAGGCAGGCCTTTGAGAACTATGTCTGCCAGCTTATTTTTAATACTTTGAAATAAAATGGGTTTGACTGGAAGTATTATTAAAAGCCTCTCTGCTATAAATCTGCTCTCTGTATGCACCTGAATCACATCCATCCCTATAAACATCCACTTGGCAGCACAAGAGCAGTCATTCCCAGCTCATCACCCAGCAAGAGTAAAAGGCTCTAGGCTTATGCAGAATGGTCAGCTGAACCACCAGAACTATCAGAAATGGGCTGGACATGAGCCCTTACTCCCATGAGGAGGTGACGCTGTGATGGGAGAGAATGCACAGGCATTTACTGTGGCTCAGCTGATCAGCAGTAACCTCTCGAGCCTCCCTAATTCAAGAGGATATCTGAGACCTTCACAAGGAAGCAAACTATCCCAATTCCTACACAGAGTGTAGCAGAATATTTAAAAATGGAGGATTCCTCTTCCTCCCTGCTGGGGACAAACCAGGTCACAGCTGCACAAGCACATTTGAAAGGAGAACACAGAAGTCAATTCAAAAATCCCCATGTATTTGTGGTTTAAGGCTTTCAGAGACTTGTACATCAGGTGCAGAACAGAGGGCTTCACTCTGCAGTGTCAGGGTGTGGATCTCCAGCTCACCCCTACCTGAAGACTTCCCACACTTCATTCCGTGGCCAAGCAAAGCAGCGAGGACCCAGCAGCCCCAGGGATGAGCACAGACCTGCAGCCCAGGACCAAACTGTGTGACAGTGACAGCCTTGCCTCTCAGAGAGGGCAGGACGTGGTGGTGGCAGCGTGGATGAGGAGGGCTTTGCCCAGCTCCTACCGACGGCTCCTGCCTGCAGGCTTGGGTGAGTCACTCCGCTTTGGAAAGGCAAAATCAAACCCAGAGCAAATGGAGATGTCAAAATGCCAAATGCCAGGGGGGAGTTTGGCAGCATAAGGACAAAGAAGTGGTGAAAAGGTAGGAATTGTATCCATGGGTGTGAAAAACTTGTCAAGGAGGAAGCAGGAGCTTGAGAGACCTTGTCAGGGAGGTTGCAAGAGTCTCTTCTCCATGTCATCCCAAGCCCATCTGGGTTTCAGCATCCCCCATCCCACCATCATTGGCTTGTCTTTACAACTCCTGATCCTTTACCTCCCTGCACTTGAGTCAGGCACAGTCACTGAGGTGTCACCTTGGTGCAATTACTGTGTGTTTGACTATGGCAACGTCCTCAGCCTCCAAAGCCCCAGGAGAGGGATTGCCAAGCTAATGTTGAACATGGAATCTTCCTGGCTACCTGAGGAGGTTTACTTGTGTTCGAAACAAAATGTCCATCTCATTCCTAACTCCACCACAGTGCAGAGATGCTGAATAACTCCAGGTTGGAAATCTTTCAGAAACCTGCCCAAGGCTCCCTGGACTCCAGTTGTGCACATGAGAGCAACTCAACATCTTAGCCATGGGATTTTTTGAGGAACTGTTCAAATTACCACATCAGAGTTCTCAGTAGTCTATAAAAGCTGAGCAGATAGGAAATGCATATCAGAGAGCGTACCAAATCAGGAGGCAGAGAGGAAGTACCTCCAGTTCTTTATTGTCCATAATCTGACAAGGCTTTAGGTTAGCCGCAAGAAATTTGTCATGAAAATTAAAGACAAATACGGGGAAGATAGAAATTCGAGTGATATGAACTCTTTCAGTGTTTCAGAAAAGATTGGGTTTGCCTCACCTGCTACCACAACCTTTCAGATCAGTGGTAAGATTTCTTTTTATTTCAAAGATTTATACGGATTTTATCTGGTCTGAAACAACACATAAAAATGAAATAGTGCATATTAAATGCTTTTTTGCAGTGATTTTGCTAGTAAATTAACTGACATTTAAAAGTAGAAGTATGTCAAACTATCCTTTCTAGTCAAAAGCTGATGCTGAGCATCAGAGAAAAATTAGTAATTTTCCTGTTTTAGAAAATCTAATTTTCTTGAGTAAGACTTTCATGCATAATAGCTAAGATACTAAAATCACCAGACTCAATAAAAAAATGTAAGTTTATGAATTTTTAGCTGAATATAAAAGCTTCATTGCTGACTAAGCCGTTCTATTGTAAAACCAATTAAAATACTGTACTCTTTTAAAACTAAGACTTTAAACTCCTGATTACTTTACTTTGAAAAAAAGAAAAGCCTCAATTGTGGGTAACTTACTGAATGTTTGACGTCGTTACCAATGCTTCTGAAATACTTTTTTTTTTTTCTCCCTGAAGGCCAAAATTCAACAAAGTCATTTATTTATTTTACACTTGATGGTAATGATTGATTTTACATCTTATGACTTGTTTCAGTTTGTCGTGCAGTTCAGTTTATTATTGATTTTTCATTTATTTTGATGCATAGATGCATCACTGTTGGAATCACATGCATGCAGTGCTCTGGATGGGGAGGGAATTGCTTTGAGCAACCCTCTGAATGACAGCCTGGGACAACTAAAAGCAATGGGAACAGGGAGTTTATTGCCACAGAAAGGGGAAAATCACCACATTCACACTGTTATGGGCTGGGTTAAGTCTAGGTGGAATTGAGATGGTTGAATTAGCTGAAGAGAAGATGGCCAAGCGGATTGCAGTGCAAAGCCTGGAGCAGAGGAAGGCAGCCTGCCTTGCTGGCAGGATCCAGCACTCTCACGGAGGGACCTTGCTGCTCCACACCGCTGGAAAGAACCGTGGCCAAGCCTGAAAAGGCTGGAAGCGAGCAGAGCCTGTAGGGGAGAGATGTGGGAGAGTGTCTACCCTTCTTCCCTTGGTTTTTAGAGCCTCGGAGCCATAAAAAGGCATCCTCATGCTGTGTTCGGACAGCCCTCAGCCTCTACCTGCTGCTGCTGACGGCCGGCCAGGGGCTGCTGATGTACAAAGGTAAAGCTACAACCTCACCCATGGGCTTGCCATCCAAAGAGAGCTTTCCTGGTGCCCCTGGGGGCAGCGGGAATGAGCGCACAGCTCTGAACCCTCTGAGGGAGCACGGAGGCTCCTCCGCACACCGCCAGGCAAAGCAGCCTCTGCAGGGAGCAATTCCCCCACCCTGTGTGTGTGCTTTGCATTTGCAAAAGCATTCCCAGCTGCACTCCTGGCTGCAGCAAGCACTGGCACGTGAGAACCACCTCCCCGGGTCAAACAGGGTGGTCTTTATGCCCCGTTGTCCTCCCCAGGTGCTGAGGAACTGCTCTGCCAAACAACCATTTCCCAGCCAGACCGGGCAGTGAATATTCATTGCATGGGCTTTTTGTTTCCTCAGTATTTAAGATGCAGAGAGAGATATTGAAACTTCAAGAGCAAAATGCCTCCTATACAGAAGAGATTCTGGAGAGCTCCTTTGCCAACAATCTGGCCTTGTCGAGAAGCTCTACTGGGAAGCGCTTTCTCATGAGGCATGAAGAAAACTGGAGGAGAAGCTTAGAAGAGGAAATCAACATAATCAAAAGCAACAATGCAGACCTGATGAGGAGGATGAACAACATCACCCTGCTTGCAGGTATGGCCCTCCATGCTGGCTCTGCAGTGGGGAGAGCTGCCTCCTCTGCATCACTAGCAGGGCTGAAAACCCAGTTTAGATGATCCAATAACTAGGGCAAGATTTAATCTTCCTGTCAGTTAGTGATGCCCCCATGCCCAGGATTGGAGTCAATTCCAGACCAGGGAGCACCTATAGGAGCTGGAGCACTGCCCTGTGCAAACCTCCAGATCCCCTTGCAGCTGTACATGTGGCTCTGGGCTGCTCTTCCCTCCTGTGACTTGTAGATTTGGACTCTAGGTGCCCTCCCAAAGGGTGGTGTCTCCAGACCACCCCTCAGGCCTGTCAATCCCATACTGCTGTCTTCCTCACTGCCTGCTAACTGCTGAAATATCCATTAAATATTTATTTCAGGGCCTCCTGGACGCAAAGGAGATCCTGGTCTACCAGGTATGTGGGTGAGGAGCCACAACTTCTCCTCTTTTCTTCTTCTTTATTTCATCTAAGATGAAATGCTTAAGTGAGGATTTGGGATTCCAATCTCCAGACCTAGACCCTACCCAGTGTGCAGACACCCAATGCCCTGGTCGTGAGGAGACCTGCTGGTACCTTTTCACTGATCCTCCAGGAATCTTGGCTAGCCCAAGTGCTCCCACAGAGGTCAATGCCCATCCTCTCCCTAGGAAAACATTAGCACAGACTCAGGAATGAGCTGAGTGCAAGTTCTGCCCTTCACAACCTTGCACAAGCTGCTGCCCTGGGTACCTGAGGGTTTGGGTAGACCTACACCTGCCATTGGAGGTAAATATCTCCAGACTCTGAGGATGCAGCAAGTCCTGATCTAATGCTGGCTCCACTTTGAGCAGAGGTTGGACCAGGCAACAGTTTCTATGATCCTGTGATGATGATCTAAGATGTTAGGTCAGGTCTGTAACTCATCCATCCCTACTCCTTGGCTACACTGATGAGATTCTCTGAAAGAAAAAAAATAAAAACGGTGTTTTCATATCTTGCTGGCTGCACTTACGACATTGAAACAGCACCTCCTGCCAAGCAGTGTTATTACACATCAGAGCCCAATCATTCAGTCCATTTTCATGAAAGATCTCCCCAATTGTCCCCATGAGCTGGGCTTGGCAGGAAGACAAGCTGGCCCCTGCCCAGCTGAGCACTCAGCTGAGCTCCAAGGACTTTACTCAAGTGGTTGTGCTGGTCCCTGCCAGCTGAAGATTGGCCTCACTAGTGACTGAAATCGTGTGAGCAAAGGATGATTAAAAAATTGTCTCCTCTTCTTGGCCATTACTGTGAATAGATGATGTGTGTCCGCTGATATATGTATTTTACATCCCAGGGTTACGGGGACCACCAGGGACAAAGGGAGACCAAGGTAAGGCTTTTCTGACACCTGAATTACTTCTGTGGATGAACATAAAGTGGCTTTATGGATGATTTTATGAGCAATCTTGTCCTCAGCCAAGGTGTGAGTAAGAATGTCATTGGAGTTGAAGGAAATAAGCCTATGTAAAGCTAACGTGATCAAAAGCAAAACTTAGCTGGAAGAAAATCTTATTTTAAAAGTCAGTGTGGAACTG
This sequence comes from Aegithalos caudatus, assembly GCA_013389925.1. Classification (NCBI taxonomy): domain Eukaryota; kingdom Metazoa; phylum Chordata; class Aves; order Passeriformes; family Aegithalidae; genus Aegithalos; species Aegithalos caudatus. Next base: position 668,955 of record WEIU01004731.1, on the reverse strand, counting down.
TCACAATGGGCCAATTTCCCCCTGTCACCAGCACCACTCTCCAGTTCACAGAGTGGGTCTGGCTTATGCTCACAGCTGTGGCTGGTGTCCTGCTGCTGGCATTCACCAGACACAGCACCCCATGAAGCATCAGAAAAACGATGTTGTCCTTGCAGGAGTACATGGACCCCAGGGTGAGAAGGGGAGCAAAGGAGCTCCTGGTCCTGCTGGCCCAAGTGGTGGTCCAGGAGTGAAAGGAGAAAAAGGAGAGATGGGGCTTGCAGGTAAGTCTTCTCCACTGTCTCAACATTTTTTTTGTGTTCTCACACATATTTCTTTTTAAACTCATTCTACATAAAACACCAGAAGAAGTCTTCATGGGTCAGTATTCATAAAAACCCAAGCAGCCCTGAGCCAGTCAGTGAGGGAGCTGGATAAACAGGACACTTGACCTGATCTGAAGGGGTTTAATTTCATGTCATGCTTCAGCAAATCTCCCAAAGGAGGGCTGGGGTAAAGGGCCATGCAAAATGTTGACTCTACACCATGGAAGTCTCTTTACAGAGTGACCTTTGTCTAATGAAAGCCACAGATATTCAATTATCAGCCTACCCTAGATTAAAGCAGTAATATTTGCAGTAGGATTTCCATGGTATAAAATAATACAATATAATTTATGTGCACGGGCATGTGGATATTAGTACTCATTTTAGTGGAACCTGTTTCTGAGAGCTTTATATCTTACATAAGCCTGGCTCTATACACCTGAAGGAGCAGTGTTATGTAATGTTTCTCTCACATAACATGCATTATGGATAGCTGTTACTGGTCTCACGTGGGCCTAAATCAGGAGAAGAAAAGAAAGCAGGAAAAGAAAAGGTGATGTGTATGGTGCAGGGCAGGGAGGAAAGTTAGACAGGTTGATAAGAGCTTCCTCAGATCTTCCATCAGATCCTGAATGCCTCAATGCTCTCATTAGCACAAGATGCTCCAGAAGAGGAGTGACTGTAGGAGGAATACCAAAAGGCAAGGACTTTGGGATAATTCTGGAGCAGAAAGATGCAGTCTTCAAATGAGGCACTTTCAAGTAATTCTGCTCTTCTGGAGCATTCTGATCACCTGTTCAGAGAAGAGAAGGTTAAGGGGAGATGACAGAACTCTCTGGAAGCACAGGAGTGGAATGTGCTGCCCTGTACCTCCACTGTGTCTAGAAGAAGGGAAACATTCAGACTGCAGTAAGGGATATTTAACTAGAGAAGAAAACATTCCAGTAGCAGGGATAGTTTGGGGAATAGGTTGGAAAGGTGTCATGGCACCATTGCAAGCCTTCAACAGCAGGCCAGACAAACATCTGGCCAGAGAGGCTGACAGAGCCAGAGGTGGATCAGACACACCAGCTCTGTCCTCCTACAGCTTCATGCTGACAATGTCACTGAAAGGTAAATGCAGAAACCTTCCTGCTGGTGTGGCCAGACAGAGGTGCTCCACAGGCTGCAGAGACAGCAAATCTGGTTCTTTAGATGTATACATGTGTGCTGTGCTGTTTGATAGGTCCCCAAGGACAGAAAGGTGACATGGGCAAGAAGGGAGACCCTGGACCCCAGGGACTCGTGGGTCCTCAGGGGCAGCAAGGGCTGCCAGGACAGTCAGGTTCTGAAGGTAAGTGCAGGGGACACAGTGTGACAGGGTGCAGGGCCACCCCAGCTGAGGGGCTGGCCTAAGCCTCCTTAGCACTGACACCAGGATGTTGTTACAGGTAGCCCGGGGCAGCCTGGACCTCCTGGGCCAAAAGGAGATGCAGGTAAGCAGCACAGAAAGTGCAATTTCTTGTAGAGGCATTAGAGTAATCTCTTTCATTTGGTGTTTCATGACAAGGAAAACTGCAGCTGGTCTGGATCCCAGCATGGGTAAGTGATGATGATTAGATGAAGAAATCATGCCAACATTTCAATGTCATCCAAACTCATCCAGCACTTGGCTGTCTCATCTGGGCCCCACTCACTGTGCAGGAGCCTGAGGAGGGAAGAAGCGTGCCCTCCTTCCTGACGTGTGTGCACACACAAGGGCAGAAATTGTCTGCTCTTTTAGGAAAGAACTTGTGCATATCAAGGCTGGCAGTCAGCCAGAACCTGGTTCCATGAAGCCTTCCCCTCCAGATCATCCCTCACTGCATTGCTAAGATTAGCACTGCCAGGATTGCAGCTTGGAGACAGCCAGTGTTTGTTTTCATCGTCTCAACCCAGTGTGCAAGGACTGGTGATAGAGCTGTCTGTCTTTTTATCTCCTTCATGTGTCGTGCTACACCTCATTTGTGCTGCTTTCACTTAACCTCAAGGTGCAACTGGACAACGTGGACCCCCTGGAAGTCCTGGCCTTGATGGCAGACCTGGTCAGAAGGGGGAGAAAGGGAACCAGGGCCCCAAAGGCAGCCCAGGTACAGCTCTGCTCAAACCTATAACCCACTGACCTTCTACTCTGGCCTCACTTTGTGTGGCTCACCCTTACTGATTTCCTTTTGATTTTAGGAGCACAAGGCATTCCTGGACTCAAAGGTGCACAGGGAGAGCAAGGAATAGCAGGTAAAGGAGAAAAAAGCAGGTTTGGGGTCAACAACACACATCATACAGACACTGGAAAGGGAAGTACACCACCAAGAGGAGATTTCTTGAGTCTTTTTCTTGGACTCCCCATGCATCCCAGGATGCCATGGCACTCCTGGGGCTCTGCCAGGCTGCTGCAGGCTGACTACTCTCCGAAGGATTGTTTCTGCCATCTGTAATATGTGTGAGGGGGTGATGGTGCCTGAATTTTTGTATAAATTGAAATTGCCCAAAGAAGCAGTTTAAGATGAACTTCAGGAGCACATGTTTCTCCACTGCCTGTATTATTATTTTTACATGGTCTACACTGAGTATGATGTGAAATAAGACACCTGATTCAGAAATAGATGCTTATAGTGTAGACACCAAAACTAGATCTGTTAAAATCAATTGTAAATGCTAATTTGCGTAAGCTTTTATAAATGTATAAACATCAGTCTTGTAAATGTTTGTTTGTTTGTTTGATTGATGATCTTAGGTCCTCCAGGGCAAAAAGGAGCAAAGGGAGACCAGGGACTACCAGGTAAACTCTTATAGCATGATTTATTCTGATGATGCAAAGGAGTGCCATGTTCCACTGCTCTGCATCAATGTGAAATGTTTGTCATGTCCTTTCTCTGGGAAGGGACAAAGGCAATGACTTTTTTGCTTTCCACACAGGCATCCCAGGCCCATCTGGTCCAAAAGGAACCAAGGGGGATTATGGCACTAAAGGTCTGAAAGGAGAACCGGGACTGAAAGGAGCCAAGGGAGAGACTGGATTTTCTGGTAAGGCTCCTTGCCACAGGGTCTGTGGAGGTGGTGGCACGTTTGGATTTGGGACTGTAGATCACAGACCAACAAAAGCTGCTCTGGGGTGTGTTTTTAGAGCTGATTTGCAGGAACTCAACAGACAGGTCAGCATTCCCAGCAGAGGAATGTGCAGGGTGTCTGTTGTGCACCCTGGGAGGTGTGCTGAAAGACATGCAAGTATGTGGATGCATTAGGTTTTCTCAAACCCCTGGTTTCACAGAAAACTGGAACAATGCATGTTCCTCTTTGCTTTATTCAGAGACATCAGAGACACCCTGTCCCTGGGATAAATCCTGTGTAAACATGGCACTCAGGAATATGGAATAGTGACCCAATTGGAAACACCTAACAGGGAAGCTATTTAACTACACCTTGCTTACTGGAGAACACAAAAGTTGTTCAAAAGGGCCAACATGACTGCTTCTCTCCACTCCTAACCCTCCTCCATTCCAATCACAGAGTATTTCATAAAAACATGAAACCTGTAGTTAAAAGAAAAAAAAAAAGAACAGTTGTTACAACAGCCCACAGGAAGCAAACAGTGCTCCAGATGCCTTTTTCTTTTAATTGTTCACACCAAACAGTATAAGAATGCTCAGAAATAAAATAATAGCCCGTCTATGTGGGGGTCCCCCATGCACTCCTCCTCTGGAGCTTTGCATGTGGAAGATGGAAGAAGTGTAAGTGGGCTGGCTCCAGGCCAAGGACTGCCCTCTGGGTGCATCTCACCTCCTGGTCCCCAGAAGGAGACAGCGATGAGTGCTTTCTGGAGGCAGCTTTGAGGGAAAGAGTTCACTGGGTTTTTTCAAACATCCCTGCCCTCAAGACTAAGATGCTCCACTGACATGTGGAAGAATGTTGAGAGCATCTTTCTGCTCTCCCTGGAGATCAAATCCCAGGATGTAGGTCTTCCTGCAAGTACTTTGGGAGATACTATGCCTGCTTCTGGAGATCCCAGAGTCTATCAGAGATGTTCTTTTACAGGTAACAGTGGCAATGAGATACATTTCCCACAAGTGAATAAATATATGGGATTTTGAAAGTAGCCCTTTTCTTAGGTCTCACACTAGGAATACTTTTCTGCCATGTTATCCTACTTCTCCTGTCACGTTTCTTTTACATAGCCATAGTCACTTCAGGGTGTTTGCTTTCTAGAAGGGGAGGAGTCTGCACATCTCTAACTCACACAATAATCAGAACTAGATAGTAACCAGATTTTTCCACAAGCAATTGTCAAATGTTTGCTTTTCTAATTTGAAACAGGTTCCCCAGGAGTGAAAGGGAGCAAAGGTGAAAAAGGAGAAGGTACTGGACTTTTACTTCTTCTCTCACTTGCCTTCTGGTATCAGAGCTACCTGAGATCAGGACCAAATACCCCTCTGCTCATGCTGGTTAACTCACAGCACAGCTAACAGAGCCAAGGAGTGCATGCTCTGAGCTGCAGCCTGGTCTCTCCAAATGCAGGCAGGGCTAAAATTGTTTGGATTTCACCTACCAGCAACCTCTGGTTCCGCCCTGGAGACGGGAACATCCCTCTGGTTTGGGTGGTCACTGCTTCTGTCTGTCAGTGTCATTTTCCTCATGCCTGTATGACCCATTGAGTTATTTTCTTCTCCTCTGAACTCCCAGCGGGCCTGGGTAATTTTGTACGACTCGTGGGAGGAGGCAGGAGGGGCCGCGTGGAAATCTTCCACAAAGGGTCCTGGGGAACAATCTGTGACGACGGCTGGACCGCGCGCGAGACCGGCGTGCTCTGCCGGATGCTGGGATTCAACCGCGCCGTCTCTTCCTTCACAGCCCCTGGAGGTGAGTCCACAAGGCCTGGCACAGGTGGTTACACACACCCAGAAATACCACAGCAAGGTCACCTACACGAGCAGCCAGTGATCCCCTCATCAGAGCAGCTCCTTCCTCTTGGGGTGAGGCAGCTGCATGACAAGTGCTGCTTGAACTGTGCCCGAGCACTTGATTTCCAACAAGACAACACTATCCACAGGGCTCTCTTTAGAAAACCCACCCTCCC